>JAMKCH010009738.1:0-28859 GCA_023653785.1 Ophioderma brevispina | reverse complement strand
CCTTTTTAGTGACTCACATAGGTTGTTTACCAAGACTTATACACTAAGTGTTATGAACTAATGAACGTTTAATAAAACCTAGGGAGAGTCAATAAACAAAAGGCTGAATTATGTGACACATTTTGCTTAGCTATGGAAATCCCTGTTTTCCCAATGTCTTGGATGTTGAAAGTCATTTCGTCGGGGTTCGAACTCACAATTTAAATGGTCTGATGATCATGAGTGCATGCGCATTTTTCCACTGGAACCACACGCGCTCTCGACTCGTGTTATATAATGTGTTTAGTGTAATTAATTATGCAAGTGTGTAATAATTATGCAAGATGTTTTAACCCTCGTCTACCTGAGCCATTTTTTGTAACAAATCCCGAAGGGGGGGGGGGGGTGGTTACCACCCCCTGTGATTTTCGTACTGAACACCCGATCCTGTAAATGGTACCAAAGGATAGATTAGAGTTTCTTCTTCCATTCGGTACCCTACCAAAATAAGTACCCAACATCCCCATTATGATGTCACCATGACCGTAATATGTTGAGGAAAGTACTTAAATACTGAATATAGGGTGGAAAAATTGATATGTCGCAATTTTAGCGACCTCAAACCACCCTTATTATACCTAATGCTTGTCATTATATTAAAAACTAGTCATTCCCATCAAGAGAGTAGAGTCTGGAAAACCGCATGGAAAAGATGATTTTCCCAACCTTTTGGCGAAAAATTGAAATTTTCACTTGTGTTAAGGAAATGGCAGTTTTTGCTGACATGCAAAACGTATGACGTCATTGTGACGTTAATTGCGAGGCATGTTCCTGTGTTGTGGTATGCATGTTGGTACCTTTCTCCCGAAGGGGGGGGGGTGGTTGCCACCCCCCCCCCCCCATCCATACTTGGGGATCACCCTTGTGTCTACCTATACCCCGGTGGGAGTTTGTTTTTGGATGAAAAGGAGCGGAACATGTCATTGAAAATTACATAAATCAGGCCCGGGCAGCAGCCGTAGCGTTTAGAAATGTGGCGCACCCCTGGCAAGTACCATAATTTTGCCGAAATAATTTCTTTAAAAATGATTAAAAATCAGTTTTTTTACGGTTGTTCTCACCTCTAGTATGTGCACATTCTCTTGAAAATTATTTAAAGGTTTTGTTTTTATCTATTAATATTTTTATTAAACTCGGGATTAAAGGGTGCTTACAGTTCGCTATCACAATACGACGTTACGAGTGTACGAACGTTGACCTCTAAAACCGCGGTTCAAAATGTGGCGTACGAGGTCAAAACATAATAGCGATGCATAACAACATGGCGATTTCCAGCAAACATGCTAACGTACCGGAAAAAGTCGATGAAGAAAAAGTGCATATTGCACCAAGTCCTGATGCCAGAGCCATTTACGAAAATCAATTGACCAAATATTTTAGTGCCGCTAAAAGATTGGGCACTATGGAATTTGAATGTGCTGAGGCGGAATTGGCCGAAGAGAAGAAGCAGCCCCCAGCACTCGTTGTCATCAAAAGCATTTGAAAGTGATGTGTGCTCCGGGTGAATGTGGAAACAACAACCAGTTGGGGGGTTCAGCGTTCCCAGCAGACGTCGGGGTTACAGCCAGGTGATACAACAAGATTTGCGATGTGAACAAAAGGACAGTCGGAAAAAGATCAAGCAGTATGTAGACATAGACATCTTTGAAATAAAAATTACAAAAAAGTTCATCATCATGTTGATGGTCAGTCAATGTCACAAAAAAACACATTACATGAAACAACAACAAAGACTGCAGAAATTACATATCGGAGCGTACTATGATGCAAGCACGCGTACACTCGACTCATACTCAAGAAAAAATATTTAATTAATAGTAGTACCAGCATGATCTGGTACAGGTAGGGGGAAACAGCCACCCACTGTGGTGCCCGTACCATATGCATATCGATTCATAATGATGGCATGCCATCGGCTCATGGGGTATGAAATTGTAGTACATGTAATGATGTAATTTTCTGCCACCACATCCATTCAACTGCCGAATTCATTGGGTGGTGGCACAATTCCAAATTTTTTTCCCTATTTAATGTGAATCTGTGACATACTGACACCGTGTGTCATGAGTGCACCAGTGTGGGACTCGGAGTTTGGTTTAAATTTAAGTAAAGTAGGCATACAGTCGCCTTCACAATCCCTTTTCTGAAATAGGCGTCTATATTCGCGCTAGCGCGCGAGAGGGTGTTGCGTGTATGCGCAGACTTGTATTGTCTTACGGTTTGTCATGATTCTCTCTGGCGGGAATGATGGCATAGTCTTGACACAGAAAAGGTTTTATGACGGAGACTCTGAGAGTATTATGTAGTTACTTTTATTCAACAGACCCAATGTGGGCAGTTTTACCAGTGAGCAGTAGTGTGTTTTTAGCTGTTCTCAACCGAAGACACTCCAACCTTATTATCGGAATTGAATGGTGGGGATAGGCAAATCAGAATTGCAAAGGACTATTTGGTGCGATAATTCCTGCATGCTTGTTTTATTTTTAGTGCTTTATCAAACCAACATTGCCACCTTTCGCCCATTCAATGCTTAGTTTTAAAATGAATTCCTTAAATGTTATCAATTAAAAGTTAATTTTCTTTTCTGATCAGGGCATGTATGTTCAAAGGTCGAGACGGAGAGAGGTACCACAGCTTGTTGTGATCATGCAGAGGGATGTCTGCACAGGTGGCAGATAATTCAACATGTAATCCGATCTACCGACTAAACCCGAATAGTAACTTCAAATATGGCATGGAGAACATGAGTTCATGTGCTTGTACAAGTACATTATCTTGGACATAATGTGAATCCGTCCAAGCTGCAAATATCGGCAATTATGATCTTTACATTGAGATATTGCTGATCGGAGGTTTGACGTTGTTGCTAATGCTTTGGATGTTTTCCTGAGAGATCTGTTGATGATATAAGTGTGCTCTGGCATCCTTGGAGATTGATGAAATTTAGATGCTGCTTAGGCAAAAAAAATGTTGTATGGGAGTAACCCGCCTACCCTTAATTTTGAAAAGCAAGCCCAATTTTCAAAAATTAAAAAAAGAAAAATTTTTTTTATTGATTTTCAGTTGTTTTTACCCTGAGTTTGAACAATTTTCAAGTTTTGTGTTTCTGGTGTAACTTTGGGAGGCCATCTCATCCTGATAAAAGTACATAGACTATGGTGCTGATTTGATGTATCAGTTAATGATTATTATAAAAAAAATCCGCCCCCCGCCCTACCCTGTTTTTCACGGACCCGTTACTCCAATACAACAATTTTTTTGACCTAATACTGCCAGTCAGGACACTAACCCCCTCAGGATAATCGCCCAAAAAATGTAATGCTGTACATTGTTCAGAACGTTTATCCTTTCAGAGAGTGATGATATGCCCGTAGGACATTTACCGCTGTGTTGAAAACAGGAAAAATGCCGATAAACTGCCGCTCTGCCTTGGTAGATTCAAACAATTTAGAGGTGAGTTACGGCTGGTCGAACATTTACCCTTCAAGATTGACGAGTTACTGAATATGGTTTGCTTCTAATGCCGCTCAGACATTAACCTTGAGAGGAACCCATTACTAATAAACTGTCGGTCTGACTTGCTTTAAAATTATTAAATTAAGATTCAAAACGTACGTTCTCCCCCATCCCCCACCCCCAAAATGCAATTTTTTTGTCATTGTAAAATGTTACCTCATTTTCTTTTAACCAATTATCATTGGACACAATTTGTATTATTTTTAATCTTCCCTGGAGATGATGGCCAGTGCACTCAAGTGTTTAAAAAAAATGTGCACTTGCCCAGATTAGAACAGCAACCTCTGTCTACCATTCTGATGCTATCCGTTAGGAAAGGCGATTGGGACACTTTTCGAACCTAAACACTTGTAGATAATATCAATCGCTCCTCACCCTGGCTGTTAGCTTAATTTTTAACTGCTCCAGGGAAATTGGCCAATGCTCCTGGAGGATTGTGCATTCAAATATACTCTGGAGCATATTTGACTTACAAATAGTTGCTCCAGATTATTTTACTTCCAGGAGGGTTCAAACTGTCAAATGATCATGGTGCACAATATTCACGCTAAAAATCGGGATTTTTATTTAACAGGAAAGGCTTTTTTATCTCATCTCCAAAAATTTTGATACGCAATATAGAAAATACAGAATAAGAAAAAAAGACTTGCCATGGTCTTTATTACATGGATTTCAAGCCAAACACCTGTCTGTTCGTTATCATGCCAGTGTGGCGAGCGTGCCCACCTTTTTCCCCTCTACTATTTGTCAGGATAGTTTGGATGCCGATGGTGGAGAACAGAGCGTACACCAATTGTTTTCAACACTCCTGGGGATGCGGTCTGTAGGGCGGGGTAAGTCGGGGGTAGGACGAACCACCCTTGCCCAGAGAAATGGACACAAATGAAGATCCCGGGATGGCTGCTTTATAAGTTCTTTTCAATTTATTCCTTAGTCAACACATCTGATTCAGTCGGAGCAAACACCGCGACCTGTTTTACAACGGGATACCTCCAAGCATATTTACCAAACTAGAAGACAACTAGGCAAACAGCGAATTGCGTCTAGGCAATGGTGTTAGTGCGGAGGTGTGAACAGCCCACCACAGCCGGAGGACCAGGACGAAGTGAACATCAAAATAATACATCAGGATGACCGCAGGACAGTTCACCACGACCTCCCACACCACACGCGATGCCACCGAAAACCACACCACCGCGCACCCATGCACCAACCAACTACTGACCCCCATGGTATGCCCACGGCTGTCTATAAAGTTAACACTAAATACTCCACATAGCAAATGTGCTACACAGCTGTAATCGTATGGGTCCATGCTCAAGCAGAAGAGGAATGCTAATATAACAACGTGGCATATTAATCCTAACAATTTATCTCATGGACCAATAACAATCTTATAGTTTTCCAGGCCTGCGTGATACAATATTAAGTACAGTAGGAAGACATATCAAATCCTTGAGGATAATCCTGAAAATGGGTATCCTTCTTGAGGTGACACTGAATGACCCTGTTATGACTATACTAATAACTTAACTATAATACTCATTAGTTGTAGCACCACTTAAAGGTAGTAATACCAAAACACATAATATTTCAATCAAAAAATCAAACAGCACCTTGGCACTATACAAATGTAGCCATAGTACGCATATCTTCTCTTCTTATCGTGTCCAAACACTTGTGGTCTCAAATATGATCCAGCCAGAGATCGGTACAACCGTCTGGCTGCTTCAGGAATTCCGCAGGTCCTTGTTTTGTGCATGTTGCTCCAAGCGTGGCGCAGACCAGAGGTGTTCCATTGTCCTGTGGTGCTGTTCCACGAACCACAGGTGCGTAGTATCCTGGTCTGCTTCCAGATGAGGCCCCACTTCTGCAAGGAAACCAGATCGGCCAGTTCTGGGTTCTCAATTATTGAGGCATCGCCATTCAGCCCTGAGGAGTAAGCTCCAGGGGGAGATGCTCGCCAGGTTCAATACCTATAGATGTTACTTGGTGATGGCAAAGTTTTTCTTTCCACAAGGCGACTCTCTTTACCTCCTTAGAGACCTGTTCAAGAGGTGGACCTGTGCTAAGATTTAAACTCTCTCTAGATTTAGGCGGTTGGTCAGCAGGTATATGGCCGATCTGGGTGCTTCACATTGGATACTTGGCAGTACGCTCTTGCATGCTCGCTCCACTTCGACGGATGTCTGGTGGGAGCAATTCCTGCTAGGAATGTTAAGTTTTCCGGTTGGTGTTGTTTGACGGCGGCATCCTGTGATAAGCCGGACAGGCCCTTAACGCTGATCAAGCTTCTTGGCATGGGTGATCTTTCCCATACAGGGCAGGCATTACTCTGGAACACGAGTAGCACCGGGCAAGTGCCGTCGATCGAGCTTGGGTAAGTGGGCGAAGCACCCCATTTTTTGCCAGTGAGTTTGTTCAAGATGTTATTGCGTGAACATACTTTACTCTTAGTCTTCTCAATGTGGGTCTTATAAGAGAGAGTGCGAGATCCAAGGACTCCTAGGTAGACAGGGTTATCACAGTGCTCCAGGGGAAGTTCCAGACCAGGGAACTTTAAGCTGGAGTTTGGCTCCTCGGTTGCGTAGATGGAAAGTACACCCCTGTGTCTTGGAAGGATTTGCACGTAGGTGGTGTTTCATCATAATTAAGGAGTTCATCTAAAGCTTGGGAGAGTCTCTCTTCAACAATGTGACGTCGGCATCTTGTGCGCTATTCCAAGATCGTCATGATATATAAACGACCGGTTCCTGCACTCCTAGGTTGGTCGTGGTATTATATTGTTGTGGAACGGAGGAGGTGCAAGCCAACTCCCTTGTGGTAGACCCATTCTTGAGCCTACGCATCGGCTCTTCTTCGCTCCTTAGCTGAAACAAAGACACATCCTGTTAGCCAGCAACCACGGATAAGCTCAGTCAAGGGGATTGTGTCCTTGTTAATTTCCAGGATCTTATGGACGTTAGGCATATGTGAGTAACAGTGTCGTATGCTGCTTAGAGGTCATGAGAGGTGCCGAACACAGCTCCGTTTACCATACCCTTGTCGAAACATCCTCAATGTGTTGAGTTAGGTTGAGTACTTGGCTTGTTTGTTGATTTGCCTGGCCGGGAAACCGGCTTGTTTCGTATGAGGTGTTCGTCTATCACAGGTGCGATACGATGGAGCAGGAGACATTCAAAGAGGCTCTTGTAAGGTATGGCTAAGGAGTGTTATAGGTCTGTAGCTCTTGGGATTGGATGGATCTGTCCCATGCTTTAGGAGTGAAATAACATGTGCTTTCCTCAGATCTTTGGGAACCTGTGGGAAATATGGGCAGGCAATTTGTTGAGCCAGAAGCCATCCCCTTGCTAACTGGGCCAAGAGTTTGAGTTGCTCGGTAGAGATGTTGTCAAGGCCTACTGCTTTCCTGGTTTGAAGTTTAGCAAAAACCGGTTTCCAATTCGTCCATGTTGAAGGGGCGAGTGAATCCAGGGTTACCACTATACCTCTATGGTATAGTTTGATCTTCTTGGGTTTCTTGCTTGCACTTGCCCATTTAAAAGTAGTTGGTGGCCAACTTGGTTGGGTGTAACATTTGGCTGCGGTGGAGGTTCTGTTGGATCCCCTAGGAGCTTTCGGATGGTATTAGGACCAAGGCTTTTCTTGCTGTTAGGGGTCATATCGGTGGATTCAATTAAGTTGTGCCAGGTTTGGTTTTTGATCTTTTTTTGTTTTTTTTTTGATTTTTCCTGGGAGATCCTCTCGAGACTTCCTCACCTTTACAGTTGTTTCAGCCGAAAAGAAACGATAAAAAAAAAAAAAAGAAAAAGAAAAACAGAAAAAAAAAAAAGAAAAAAAAAAAAAACCAAGAAAAAAGGTAAAGAAAAAAAAAAAAAAAAAAAAAGGAAAAGATAAAATCAGCTTCAAACATTTGGGTGTGTGGTGTGTTGATTTTTACTCTTGATATTCAGTAGCACATTCCTTGGAAAGGACTGGTATGTATTCCGTCCTCCAGAGCCTCTTGGGTTATGAATCTCATTCAGTCTTGTTCACTAGTTGGGCAAATTTTGTCATAGTTATGGGGTTTGGAGCCAATCCTCCTTCACGTTCTGATCCAGGTCATCAAGTGAATCGTGCCACCAGTCTTGCTTTTTCTTGTTGTTTAAAGCGGCGGCGCTTAAATTTAATTTTTCTTAAAGGCACTGTGTTTGGTATACTGCATGCGTTGACTTGGATACCGAAATGTCGATTGTTGAGTTTGTTGGAAACAGGATTCCAGCACAATCTTGCTACAAAGGGTTTAGAGATTAGAGATGTTTTTGCTAACAAAGCTAGATCAGGGTTAGAACCTCTCTTTCCAGCGCGCACTATGAAGCACTAGAAATTGATGTCGGCAGCGCTTAGAGTCGTGAGGAGAGGACGGTAGATTTGTTGTGTGACTGTCTATTCCATTTTCGACAGCTTGTCCGTCTTTGGTTAGTTTCATTGTAGCCCATTGGGGGTTACTATTTGTAATATGGCTGATGAAATTGCCAATGAAGAAGTGAGATTTGGTAGTTGAAATGAGTTTGGTGGAATTCCCAAGGCTAAGTTGAGGGTGCTCGAAAAGTCTACTGATGGAGGTTGTGACAGATGTAACTATGGCAGAACTAAGCTCAATGGTGGGGACTTCGATGTTATTATCTCAGACATATTGAGGTTGATTTATACTTCGGTACTGTTCTCACCAAATTATAGCACTTCAGTATTGTCGATGTGGTCTCTCGATGCGATGGCAAGGACCATTCATGGTATGGTTGTTGGGCGGTGGTTATTGATTCTCTGTGGGTTTTCCTGCAGACATAGGACCCCCATCGCATGAGATTCGTTACACAAATCAGCAATGATGGTACTTTTTGCACTGGAAAAAAAAAAAGAAAAACCCTCACATTCAATGACACTATAGGCAAGGCAGACCTTAGGAAAAGGCCTGCGCGGAGGTCTAGTCATGATATTGGTTTTTTATACTTAAAGAAGGATGTTAATGGGAAACAGTGTTTGGAGTTGCAGAGATTAGTTCGATGCTTCGCTTCGCAGTTTTTTAGTTTTAACTTTGACTTCGCTACACAGCTTGCGCTCTAACAGGCAGTCCAGAAAAAAGGCGTACTAGTACGTATAGTACAGTACGTACATGCGTCATAATTTTCCCACCAATTCAATGAACTTTTTAAAGAAATACATTAGGTTTAACATTTCACCCCGGGACAGTTTATTTTTACATTTATGAAGCTGCAGTCTTCACCAAATGAGGTAAGGCTTATCAAAAAATGTATGAGCGGATTTTTGATATCTTTTTCCAAATAAAAAGATATTATTAAGAAAATAGATATGACGTCATCCTTGACATTTTAATCTCCAATAATTAAATTTCGACACATGAAATGAAAAATCACAAATTTTGACACATAGATTTGTTACAATGTTGTTTGGCATTGTTCTGAAATTGTATCCTTCTCATCTCAAAACTGAGAAGCCCGAGAGGATTTGTAAAATTTGTTGTATTCTTTAATTTAGTGACGTATGTACGTACTAGTACGTATACGTAAAAGTACGCTATCGTCTGCACTGACAGGGAGGACCACAAGACGGTTCTCTCTTCTCCCCGCAATGATATGTGTATATGTATGGCATATGTATGTATGTGTATGTGATGCATGTATATACAGGTATGTGTGTAAGGAGTATATGTGTGTATGTGATAAGTGCAGACATATGACTGTGTATGTAAGTATGGTGGGTATGTAGGTACAGGTTTGTGTAATGTATTTAGGTGCATATGTAGTAAGGGTGAGTGTGTTTTTGTATGTGTGCATGGTGTTATGTATGCATGTAAAGTTGCAGGCATATGTATATATGGTGAGTATTAGTACAGGGTTTGTGTATAGTATGTGCGTATGTATGTAAGGGAGCTGGTACGTGTTGTAGGTGTGCTGTATACGTTTTTGTACAGGTTAGTGTGTGTGTATATGCGTGTATTGATGGATGTAAGGGTAGTGTGTATTGCATGTAAGAGTATGTGGGTATTGGATTTTGTGTGTGGTGTTGTGTGTGTGTGTGTGTGTGTGTGTGTGTGGCAGCTTGTCTTCAACCTCTGACGACACAACACACAGTACTTCTGCTATGGTATGACCCGGAGTGCACAACGCCAACCATGCCAAGTGACCAGGGCGAGACGGACCATCTGAAAGCAATGTCCCCACAAGCGGGCACCCACCACAAGACGCCGCCACACCATCACCAGGCACACCACCACTAAAGTTTCTTTCACCAGTTACCATGTGGGTCTTCTGTCCCCAGCTGTATACTGAATACATAATCTTTAACTCTATGGCTATTAGTTTTAACTGCTGAATTAAAAAGGACTCTTGCCCCATACACTCCAAAGCCAAACCAATTCAATGCCTAAGTATTACACTAATTACAGAATCCTACTGTGATTACATAACACCAAGCTGTAAATATTCCAATATCCTCCACCTAGGTATGGAAATATTAACATCACGGTGATATGATCACCAACGGTTTATCCTGGTTTTAACCATACTATATAAATCCATACTGGTGGGTCCTTAGGGGACATGATATCCCTGGATCATGTCAATCCCTATGGTCGTATGATTGATCCTCCTACGGGTAATTTTCATATGGTATGGGAATCTCCAAATCCTAGGGCACATGATTATTCCTGTATCATGTCAATCCTATGGTATTATCCCCTTGGCTTAGGTTTAATCCTATGAATTACCCTTGATAAGGTAAATCCTATGGTATTATCCCCTTGGTTAAGGTCATACTATGGTACTATCTCCTTGGATAAGGTAAATCCTATATGGCATGGAACCTCTGACTCCATGGGACATGAATGCCTGGATCAGGTCAATTGTTCTATATGGGGATGGCTTAATCTCCCGGATATTACGTTATATCTGGTTGGTATAATCCAACAGTAGGCCAACTATCTGATCCTGGATAGTCAAACCACGGGAGGAATTAATCTTCATCTGCCGCGGTGATCTTCTCAGGGATCCATGGTCCATAGGAATCCCCAATGGAATCCATAGGAATCTTTTGAGTATCCATATCCACCAATGTAATACCTACCATTACCTTTCAAGGGTACCCATGTCTATGGGTGACCCAACTTGATAATATTTTATACATCATACCAATTATAATCCCTCCCAATTTACATCAATGGATGGGCACAATATTATGGTTTAAACTCTATTATATGTACTTAAAGGGATTAGCAATAAAGTACTACAAGTTCTGCACTTAATGTGCAAGTTACAATGGGGGTATAGACTCTTGTACTGTTTGTACAAGTACAATAAGCATGACATTTCACATAAGTTATGAACACTTTGCATATGTCACATATATTAAAACCACAATATCAAAAATAGAATTCTTGTCATGTATTGGATAAAAGCCTAGTGTTCGGCTAGCATGATAAACACATCGGGCCAAACTTATGCCTTGTAAGAACTTTTATAAATAATCATTTTTGGCAAGAACTTTGGCATATGCAAATTAGCACTAAAACTAATGTCCTGATGGTGTCCAAAAATACTTCTAAAAATACGTCAGGTTCACTATAATCAAAAGAATTCTATCAAATAAGACAATCAGTATAAATATGACAATAATTAAATGACAATTAAGTGGGCTCTGATCACCTGAAAGAATTATGAAACAATGCACAGAAATATTATAAAAACCTGAGATCAATTGGCAGTAATTACTGAATCACTATGTCTGAAACAATGTCATAAATCTCACAATAATGAAAGGCAGTCACTAGCTAGTTTCTGCGTGTGTACATACATGTGCAATGATCATTCACATTTAATAATTGGACGACATCACTGGCAACTACTTTAAGGGGTGGGGTGCAGGGGCAACAAAAATCAATAATCAATAAAATTAAAAAAAAAAAAAAAAAAAAAAAAAAAAAAAAAAATATGATATCAATAATAATGATGGATCATATTTTACAACTATACGGAGGAGTGTCAAAAATCAACAATATCAAAATAATATTCACAGATATTCGACTGAGGAATCATAAACCATATTTCAGCATAAGCACAATTATATGCTTATTCATGATTTTTCATTATCGGGGATTGGAAATGTTGATGGATGAAATGTTCCAACAAAGTTCACTGATTAATGATTTGGAATGCAATGCGATGAATGAAAATGGTAAATGACTGACATATGTGATCATAATAAATATTTTCACTGCTACTACCATACACACATACGGTTATTGCATGACAACTCTTATATCTGACATAATAATAATTGCGATGGGGGGGGGGGGGGGGGGGGGTCTGGTTCTTTCGAGGACGAGTTCAGGCCCAGCAGCGGCTCCTTCCGAAAATTTGGCAATAAAACAGGCTCTAAAATCATTTACAACATCAAGATTCTATAAAATATCCCTACATGATCAGAAACTCCCTACGGAAAGGACGATGTGAGTCATTGCTTTACGTACCGAGACCCCCCAGCCATTGCACATCCACATTCAACCAAAATTAATTCATGTTTAAAACACCCCACTGTACAACGGGATACATCCAAGCAATGACCCACACATTTCCCTGCAAAATCATGCTTCGGGGTCCCAGCCCATAATATCCGGTATCATTCACGTGGGGGCTGAAACCCAATCGGACCTACGCTAAAATGACGTAATCCCCCAAATAAGGAGCCGAAGGAGCCCGTGCCAACATGCCATGCAAAACCCGTCCCATATCCGCTGTGTCTAGCTACGGCATACAAACAGGGCCGGGAAAATCCCCAAGTGTAGTAAATGCCGAAAACTGTACACAGCGGAGAGAAGGGGGAATCACCAGGCCAGCCCAAAAACCCCCGGAGGCGTGCAACAAGGGTAAAATTGTTACACAGTAACAAAAAATATGATTTTGATTTTTTGAATGTTTTTTTAATGAGTTTGTTTAGCTGAACAAATCTACGGTGCCATATATGAATTTGAAAGTTGCTTTGATCGATTCTTTTATATCAATCTATGGATATTTTTAGGTTATTACAACACATGAACATGTTAATACACATGTATTGGTATGCTTCTTTGACTGTTTGTGTGAGACTGAATTAATAATCTGTGTAAAAGTACTGCAGTTAACTTTAGGAAAGTCCTTGGGAAGGAACACTAAAGTTTCACTTGTGAGGTGGCATAGAAATGTAACCCTGTTTATCCCATTGCTATCGGGCGTTAGGAGTTTGGCCTTTAGCTGATTTCATCATTGTTATTGCCTTCAAAAAAATAAAAGGAGCTTTTTCAATTTCCAGGCCAGTTTTAGACCTCTGCACCCAGTTTTGTGCTACTTTTCAGCTACGTTTTCAAAAAACCCACTCACATGTCTGTAGAATAAGTATACAGTCGTTGCATATATGTGGGAGACCTACATTTTAAAGTAACCTGCAAAAGTCAATTCAAAGTTGAAATTGCATATATGAGAGTAATCCAGAAGTCTTTAGTTCAAATTCACCATGTGTGATACAATTCTTGATGTGGCAATAATTTTATGCACTCTTGCAATTTAGCTACCTTCCAGGGGCTGTTAACTTGGGCCACTTGGAGACGTGAAGGAACATGCAAGCTCAGGATAGATTCCAAGTTGCATTGATGATGGGGGAAAGGGGACCATCGGGCATAACCTCACATGCCGGGATCTTGCATTTTTAGCTCTTTGTCTTGTATAGTTTCTTGGGATATGGATCTGGAAATCTGCAGCAGGATAAAGATGATATTGGGTTGCAGTTTATCCATGTTTATAGAGGACATGGGTAAATATTGTGGGAAAAAAGTTCCACTTCTGACAATTCCCCCTCCCCCAGGAAAACCCCTTTTGAGAAATTCAACCCTCTCCTAAACTCATTGATTACGGGCCTGGTCCCTCGCCATCCCAATCATTAAATTGGATTATGTTTCAGTAAGGTGACCAATCTGACACACTTTACTGACGCAAATTAGGAATTTTGAAACAAATTTGGGAGAAAATCTTTCGAAAATTATCCGCCGTTCAAAAAAAATTCCTGCGTACGGGCCCGGTCTAACCCTAGGGGGCACCCCATCTGAAAAATTAGAGTATTCAGTTCTGTAAGTGTAAGGGACCCACCTGACACTTTTATGAACAACTTAAACCAATTATGAATTTGGATTTTATTCTTCACAGAATAACCATGTCATTCAATTAAGGTTTCAAATTAAAGGTGCCATACCCAACTACAATTGTTCATAGAATTGTAAAATCGCAAACACGCAATATCCATTGGTGGTTGCCTCTATTATATGAGACGATATTAGATAGTGCGTGGTCTCGAAAGTGTTTACGAGCACGTGTTGTATAAGTTTACGCAGTGCAAGCAGCTAGTAATGGTGGTTCATTTTGAGAGCGGGGAATATTTTTTGCCCTTTAACTAAATTATGAAAATAAAAATATTTTCGGTGATTAAATCCCCAAACCAAAACTAAAGAGAATGAGAATAAACGATAGGATTTGTTGTTTAATTGTCTATCTAAATATCGTGTCATATTATATAGATGGGCAGTCCGTATTTTTATGTAGTCGGAATCCACTACTCAAAATATGACTGCCCCATCTCATATCACAAGATATTAGATAGGCGAAACAACAAATCCTATCTTTTATCTCTAATTCCAAAATTTAATTTGTGATCAATATACAAAACACGTGAGGCGGGGAATTGGGTGTTTAGGGGAAGGCTATTACGATAGCACACCGTTCAAAATATTTTCCTGGCTTGTAGCATCAAATGGGAAAAGTCCGGTCAAAATATTTGTAGATGAGATGATGGAAAATACAAATGGTTTTAATGAGTAACAAAAATTGCCAGGTTAGATGGTTGCAAGATGTGCTGTGAGGGGTTGAGGACAAGGATCGAGTGATACCCCCTTAATAAGCGAAGTCAAGGTGATGATGGGTCACATTATGACCACCCACACTTCACTACCATCAACATTGTCATATTTTTTTTGTTACGCCTGAACATATTGCTATATGGAACTTCTCAACACTATGAAAAAGTTCCCCCCCACCCCACCTTCAACACATCCCCATATAGGATCCCCCATTCAAAAGCTATTAATTTAGATATAACATAAAATATGCACTCTCCCTAGTGAATACAAAACAAATTGCAGAGATACTGCCAGCTTAAATCCCCGATGTTTTCATCAGAATAAATTTGGGAAATTAGTCTAGAAACACTTTCAGAATTTCACAAACCAGCAGGATGGCCAGTGCCCCTGGAGCATGTTCAGCAGTGGAGTGAGACCTGCCGAATTTGGAGGGTTTCATGTGTGCGAAGACATGGTTTGGTAAACAGCAAGACTGGGAAAGAAAGAAACACCTGTAGAAGTGAGAAAGCACACATGAAATTCTACTCAGAAAAACAATTATTCTATGATTACTACCAGATTTATTTATTGTGAGGGGTGGCGCACCTCGAGTATTATAAAGGTATTCTGTGTACACACGGTAGCCTAAAATAATATATGCCCAAAAAGGGGGGGTTTAGCAAGCCGGGGAAAAAAAAAACTGAAGGGGGATAACCACCCCCTCGAGACAGGGTTAAGTGTAATAAATATGCAATTATATGCTAAGTGTAATAATTATGCAAGTGTATGTGTTAGGTGGAATAATTAGCAATTATGATACCAGTTCGCAACACAATTGTTTTTCTAAAACTACAATAAATAAATTAAAAAAAAAAAAAAGATTTGGTGCGCGGCATAAAAATGGTTGTGGACAGCTATTTTGAATTGGTACAACGATTTCATTTCCCCCATAATGTGGTCGTGTTGATGTGCCAGCAGACCAGAGTTTTGGTAAAAAAATCCAACGGCCAAAGGTGTTTCAGGAGGGGGATACAGAACCCATCAACACACACACACACACACCGAGGGAGGGCACAAGAATTATACAAAACTTGTTAATGGCCGCTTACCTAGGAAGTCCAATATTAAAAAAAATAAAGAAATAGCTGGAAAATTGATAACATTGCTAAGCTATGGAACATCTGTTTTCCCAATGTCTTGTATGTTGAGAAAGAGACATTTCTTTATAAGTACCTCACTCAATGTGTTTTACAGAGCAATGAATTGGCAAAAAACATTTGGTGCAGCAATTTTCAATTGAAATCAAAGATAGATAGCTACCACAAACCCAATTAATAGCAATAATACCATCATGTTCTAATTGTATAATTTGATCTTGAAAAACTTGAGGATAGACATCACAATCTTGTTCTGTCTCAGGATTGGGATTAAAATAGACGTACTTTGGTGACCATTTTGATATACCAAGATGGCCAGCCAAAACCGAAACGACACAAGATAGTGATCCAATATCGCTGTAAATATTCTATTGGATTCATGACCTAAAATATGGGCATAGTACTCGATTTGTGCCTCTGCAGGGCCCAGAGAAGGGGTATATTGGCAAAATGTGACAGCTTAGCAGCCAATTTTGAACTTCAAAATGACCGCCTCGGCCAAATACGGAAAATCCAACGGATCCAATATTGTACAATGCTTCTATGATTCCTTGATCTTGAAAACATAGACAAAGACCATCAGAAGCAAACAATCTAAAAGGCTAAGAAACGGAGATATGGGCAAAAAAAAAAAATGACAGATGGCGGCCATTTGGAAGTTTAAAATGGCCACCACGGCCAAATACAAAAAACCAAATGATCCAAGATGATAACATTGTTTCTAATAAATTCCTTGTTCTAACAACATGGACAAGGACATCAGAATCAGAAATGCTAACGGCTCAAAAAACGGAGATATGGGCAAAAATAACAGTTGACGACCATGTTAAAGTTTTAAAATTGACCCGTCCACGGCCAAAAAAATAACCAACGAATCTATATTTTCAACGATGTTTCAAATATGGTATCTTGCTTCTGAAAAACAGGGCCTCGGGACACCAGAATCATGCCGTATGAGGCATGTTTCCATGTTGTGGGTTGCAAAGGATTTCCTTATGCACTTATGGTCTATTTTGGTTGCCATTTGACGCCATTTTTGATTTTTTTTACACATGAAGCCATCTTGATTTGAAAAAAAGTGCTAAGTATTGATTGTTCACATCCCAAAAATGTTACATAGAAAACTCTGATAATCAAATAGATGGGAAAGTGATCACATATGGGGTTTTTGAAAATGGGCAGTTTAATAAGAATAAATAATAATCATAGTAATACTACTACTAATAAATATTAAAATAATAATATTTATTGAGTTACAAGTAAAAAGTATAAAGCTTCAATAGTAACTCAGGAAAATAAAAAAATGGGTTCTTGCACGCCAGTGCAAAATCTATTGTGAATTTTATAAAGACTTCTGTGTGAAAAGAACTTTAAGAAAGAGGTTGGACCCATGTATTTGGGCGCCATTTTTTTGGCAAAAGGGCAGCCATTTTGGATTTTCAAAGTGTTCCAATCAATTTCAAGCCCGAAAAACCTATATGTGACACTAAAATTAAGAGAATAGGCCATTATAACTTATTATGAATTTGCCCCCAAATTGGAGACCCCCCGAATGGCACTTTGGGCCCTTTTTCAATATGGCGTCCGGACTCGTGTTCTCTGAAAATTATACCCTAGGAATCAACGTCAAACGTAAAGTGAACACCATTCCCAGCTGGTGAGGGTCTGTAGGCTGACTATTGTGTCTCTTGATAAACTTAGGCTACCAAATGAAAAACTAAGTTTTACAAATTAAAAAAAAAAAAAAAAAAAAAAAAAAAAAAAAAAAAACAATCCGCGATTGTGTCGCAAAAATGATTTTAGGTAATCGATTCGACATCATTTGTGCACATTGAGCGCCAAAAAACAATTGCCACCACAACCTTACGCGGGGGGAGGGGGGGGGAGCTTGCCCAAATTTGAGGAGTACAGGGTTGGTTAAACCTCTAGTCCTTAATGCTAATTTTCATGTTTAAGTTATTTCTTCTCATTTTGACTAAAATCCGGGTATTAAAAACTCTTGTGTTTGTGTGATTTGAGACAAAAATTAAAATTTACAATCATTAGTACGAATTTTGCGAAGGGCGCCGCGGCATAGAAAGGAATGCGCTGGGAAGTCGGTACTTATTTGGTACGAATTGGACACTGAAATCACGTTCACGGGGAGTTTCGGCATGGAAATTTAGTGAGTTTCAGCCCCCCACATAAACGTGTTACATAAATAGCCTGGTTGAACGAGGGTTATAACTTAAAATGCAGCATTGCAATTATGATGACCATGTCTCGATATTCAAAAAGAGGATCTGCTAGATGGAAATGGTTCTGACTGATGGAACCCCCCTCTGGATATGACTTAGAAAACACATTACTCAGAAGGCCCGGTATTCAGAAAATATCCCGAGGTTTGTTCAGAAAATATTCTGACTGACGGGCCTTCTGAATAACGGGCTCGTTTTAACACATTAAAACAAGCACTAATCAGAATCTGAATAGAGGGGCCTCTTCTGAGAAACGGGTTTTCTGAGTGACAAGAAGGACCCATTAATCAGGAAAACCATTAGTTCAGAACAGAATTCTGATGCGGGTATTTTAAATAAAAATACAACAAAAAGCCAGTATTCAGAAATCCATTTATTCAGAAGGCCCGCAATCAGAAAATTATGAATAGCGGGCCTTCTGAGCAGTGGGTCTTATGAAAGTGGGTCTTCTGAGTAATGGTCTTCTGAATAGAGACCTGCACCCGTGATCATATTGTTACAATCTCATAAGTGTGTTCCAAGTTGGTCACATTTTCAAAATAAACCCCTTCTTCATGTTTTTTGCAAAGAATTATTTTATAAGACTAGTCAATTTTAGCACAAGAAATACATGCTCCTTATTTGATTTTACTCTGTTTACAAATGCGCCTTGTACCACTAGGTGACGGATGTGAACAAATTACGAATTTTTGTTTCTGAGAAAATCGCATTTGAAAATCGCCGACTCTCGGGGTACAGTACTAATACCAATACGATCAAACAATAATCCGAAACGAAATTAAAGCTGGAAAATGTATTTTTTAACTTATCGTCATGATTTTTTATTCCGGTCAGTAAACGCATAATCGACGGTACGAATCAATTTGGAGGGTTGGTTGAGATCAAAAACTAAAAAAACCGTTTTAACAACTGAAATGTGTCTTGCTCAACTTTGGTCACAGAATAAAATGATTGGAACACCATTTTGGCATGAAACTTTTTCGTATCGAATATGTAAAGGCTTCACAAGATTCAATGGAAAGATGTGTCGTAAAGTCGAGGACACCGCTATGGTTCCTTTGTTGGAAGTATCCACAGAATGGATAAAGTGTCATGAAACACGAGGTGGGTGAAGAGGGAGATAGGCTACGTAAAATCTTGTAGCTTGTTATGAGTGACCAAACTCAAAAGTACCTATGATTGGACCAGATTTCAAATTATTTCTGAACAAGTCGAAATAAAGTAAACGTAATCAGATTTTCTAATATTCTTTAGTGATGTAAAGAAACTTGTGGTATAATTTTAGTATCATTCTTTGTTGATGCTTCAGTTTGTAAAGACTGGTGTTTGGAATTTATCAATGCAGTTGCTTGTAATATTTTCTTCATGCATGAGCAAAGGGGCGCGTGTTTGTTAATTATGGACCTTAATCTGATTCCGGTATCGTGACATCGGAATGTCTATTGTATTGATTGGGTGAAGCATACAACCTCTCAGAAACGAATGGATCTCGACACGCCCCAAAAAAAAACTTTTAGTGAACTGACAGGAATAAAAATCCTATAATAATATTCATGAATTCTTAATTGATAAATGGGCGTAACACTAAAAATAGGCAAATCGGCGATTATGTTCAGGACATAGTGACTGATGTTGAATTCTCCCTATACTAAAGAGTTATTCAGGCCCCCTGGATCCGTCATTATGGAAAAAAACAATCGGCGTTTTCTGTATACATCAGTCAAAACAACGTCCGTCATCGCGAATCTGCTCATTTGGTTATTACAAACCCCCATAACCCACTACAAACCCGCCCCAACCCACAATTTACTCGTCGCCACTCATCTCTTCCCTTATCCTTTCCTTCGCCCCATATATTCCCCCTATCCCTATCATACATCCACAACTAACCCCCGATACTCCCCAGCATCTCCAAACCAACACAGCGAACAACTTCCCTCCTTAAATTCCCCCCCATCAGCCCCCTATTTGACGAACCTACCACCCTCACCACACCCCCCCCCTCCCCCCTCCCTCGACTCACTCATCTTTTCCTCCCCCACCACCAGTATTCAACGCTCTCTTCATTCCCCCCCCTCCTCCCCACATTGTATTCCCCTTGACAATCACCCCCGCTCGCCTCACCCCCACCCACCCTATCTGCATTCCGACATCCTCTCCCCTATCCCCACCCCCCCGTCCCCCCCATAAACGACGGATGTTGAGTGGATTGCCGCGATTCACCGCCATTTTGAACGTAATATAAGTAAATTTCTACTAATATCGATATTTATAAATAAGTACATATTTGCTTGTGTCAGTATAAAAAAATTAAGATGAGAAATTTAAATAACAAATTATTTAAAAAAGCCTTGGTGGGAAAATCAAGTTTACACTTCTTTGACAGAAGGTCCAACATCCGTCACTATTGTTAATACACCCAAACGTCTATGTTATGCAAACATTACGTCAAACTGCCAAATTTTAGAAGAATTTTGCAGAGAGGTACTGTCCATTTTCCTAGTCCACTGTGCACCCAGTGCATTCAATAGGCCCATGACCTTTCATGCGTACTCTGTGCTTAAAGCATATGACATGAGAAATCTCATGTCGTTGCGAGGAAAAGTGCTTACGGGATTTTCTTTCGTAGAAGCTCTATTTGTAGAATAGATGATCATCATAACATATGTGAATTTATTAGATAGAACATCAGAAAAAATTCGAAAATGGTTAGTTTATAAAAGAGTGGTATTTGGGTAGGGTATAATGCTTAACTCTATGGCAAAAATCACCAGTGATTGCTGGGGGTTCAAGGCGCCATGGAAACCGTTCGACCATACTTTCGTAGAAGTGACAACAGATAAATTTTTTTCTATACAGGTGGTTAATGTGGTTGACATACGGTGCTTAAAAAGATCCGAACGACCATTTTAACAAAAGATTCCAACTTTGTTAAAAAAGGCCTACTCGCCAATGTTCATGCACACAGTATGTGGGTAATCGCTCATCCATAGCATGTCATGATCAGTGATTGGGATGGCGCCATGTGAAGTGGGAATATTTACATAAGGTAAAACTTATGAATGAATCATGTCACAACGATTGGGGTGGGCAAAAAGTCGAGGCCCGTTTACTGTGGGACACAACTGCACTATGATTATTAATTCATGAAGTACTTTCAAGGTTCCGCACTTGGCATGTTGGAAGGGGATTTTGGTATTAGTACCATTTCCACTCTTAATTTCGTAAAAATGATAAAATTAAACATCCGTCACTATGTATGTACTACACCGACGAAACGTAGAATGAATTAAAATGTCTGTATTCGAAATATACATTCGGTTAGGAGGAAATTATCTTGTTTTAAGCTTGCCAAATATTAATATAAACAATAGTTTTCAAACACAATAGTGCCATTTTGTCCCACTCAGTCGGCAGGTCACCAAAGACTAGTTCACAGCGAGGGACATTTTACGTGGGCTTTCACAAAGACAATAGTCAAACGACCTTTGCGATTGGCCACATTCCCTGCAAGTCTGCATTTGAAATCGATGAAAATCAGGCCATGTTAAACATATATGAGCATCCGTGATGCCAGTAAATGCAAGGTTATAAATTTTCCAAGGGCTTCGCTTTCTTTAAAACAGATGAAAGATAAGTACTACTTTTGTGTAGCACACAATTCAATTATGATTTGGGGATGCTTTAAAATTGGTGGGATTCTATAACTTCAGAAACGATGCTTTTCAAACTTAAAATTCATCGATTGTTTAAATTCGTTGTTTTTAACCCCCAAACACCCTTTCAAGGAATATTAGATCAACATAGATATGTAGTTGACATTCCTCAACAATAAATAATTATTTTATATGAATTCAGGTATTTTGGACGTCAAATCAGGGACCATTTCCAGAGTTGTTTTCCAACAGCTATGAGGTCACAACGATTCCATTGCCTTCTAGTGTAAAAGAAAATAAAACGCATGTTTGGCGTGACTCCTGATTGACTGCACTGGTGTCATTTCTAGTTGAAACTCCTAACATATTATCATTTAACAGTTGATTCTCATACACGAAATGAACATGGACCAGTAGATTCCCTGCTAATGAGTGTCGCTGAAAATGAAAAATTCAAAAAATGAGAAATACAAAAAGACTGCACACGATCGTCGGTGGTGACGTCGCGCGCGAAATACACGAGGCACCACCTATAGGATATATAGTGATCTTGACAGACCTCCTTAAAGTTGGCTTCGTCTGTAAATTACAACTCACAAAACAGATGCGGCATTAATAAAGCCCATTGCCAAAAATTCCATCCGTCATGGGGTCACTGAGTTCATTTTTCTGTTAATTCTGGAAGGATGCCAATTGGTGTCTTTAGCTTAACGCGCAAGATTGAACATCTGAAAATATTCGGGAACCGTCATTACTATTAAGGCTGCTCTGGATGCGCGAAAACTCCATTTGAACAGCCTTGCATATTGGCAGGCTGACTTGATAAGTCTGGGGAATTCTCTCCACTCTGTTCTGTTGCATCCTTCCATGATTTACATTTTGTGTGTAATCTATAAATAGTGTATTGGAACGCACAACAACCCTTGGGAACTATGATTTGCCCACGCGATGCACCACAGGGTAGTTGCCCGTTTTAAACTAGTTCCTGAAGCGAATGTCCCGGGGATTGTCCTTTGCCGTGGGGGAATTAAAGTGCATGCTTTGTGACTATGATCAGACCAAAGCTTGGCATCGTGGAAAAATAGCATTGCACTAGTTGATACACTGCATGACAAAGCTTCTCAATTGTGCCTAAAATTCCAACTCAAACAACAATAAGTAGTAATGGCGTTGCAACAATGGTCCATACTTACCAGACAGACGTTGTGGACAAAGCTGTGGTTGTAATTAATGTATGTAATAGGCTATATCTCGAGATCCATTAAGCTGGACCTGGCTTTTTTAAAGAATGATGAATTTTCAGAGCATGTCTATCAATTGTACCGCTTACGGGCTATGTAGAGGGCCGTCAGCATAAGGTGAACGCTATAAAGTAATTTTTCAGGCGTACATATTTGATTGTAATATTACGTTTAACGGCCAACTTACGTCAAAAAAGCTGATGAGGTTAGTGCTGGTTTCGTGATAGATTGATTGTTGATTATTGCCTACATTTGCGAATGGTGTTTTATTTTCAAAAATATAACCTTTTATACAAAAGTAGCACCAGATCAACACTTATAATATTACTGGAGTCTGTAATCCACCAGTAATAAAACACACATAAACTTCAACAACACCACATTGATTGGCAATTCAAGTACATGCAACCTTTTAAGGGAAACAAATTAAATTGTTCTTTCTTCGATCGAATGGATGTGTTTTTAAAATAGAACATTGACATTTCTTAAATTAACATTGCATGAAATAAAATGAATTCGTATTAATAAAATGTTTTATATCATTAGGTGAACAACTTATAAAGGTTTACAATTACAAGGTTTTCCAGTGTTAATTTATACTCGTTTATGGATGCATGACTAAGGCAATTTAAGAGGTAGTGTATACTTTTATGCGAACAAAGGAAGAGCGCCTGCTTGCCCTTGTCCCATGAACCCTATAGTCGGGTTATAAAGGAGAATCCCATTCTAGAAGTATGGGAAAGAAGGTTTGAAGATGTTTTTCTATAGTTTGAAGAGTGCTGAATCAGAATTTTTGGGTCCAACCTCTGGGACATGTGGGGAACTTTATAAAATAAGGGGGTAAAATTAGTACAGGTGTAAATTTGAAATCAAGTCAAATTGTGTTTAAATGTACACCAATGAATTTGTCTCATTATAGCAGTAAAAAAAGGTATAGTTTGTCTAGGTTCTGACCTTTAGTTATAAAGGTACAGCCATATTAAGGTTCAAGGTCATTGTGGGGCAAAAAAAAAACACTTTCTTCCCCGAACATCTAGAATCGGATTCCCGTTTAAAACCCTACTACTATGGTTTTTAGACAGTTAGACCAGGATGTCGTTTTATTTTAATTACATGATTTGCAGGGATTTTTTTATGATAATTCATCCAAAAATATAAAACAAAGGGTTTGCAACTACCAAATAACATGATTCTCTTATTTTGATTTATTCGGGACCTATCGCCAGTGTTGTAACTGTTCCCAATAAATGTCTGTAAAGTCATAGATAGTCTTGTTATTCAGTCAGTAAAATAACAGTTCTTTACAATTGCGGGACCGCGGTAATATGAAATAAATGGCTTGATCATTCACAGGACCTCTCTGTGAAAGTACGGAATATATCCGTAAATTTTCCCTGTAAAAGTACGGAATAGCCGCGTAAAATAATAATTTATGGTCCCTTTAAATTACAAATAAAATTAGGGAACGTCTGGAAAATCAACTGTCAGCCATTTGCCGTTTAATCACATGTGATCTTTTTAACAGTGCAGGGAACGCTTTTATCCTCCAAATGAGGTTTGAACGCCGTGGTATATGCAATACATTTTATACAACATCCGTTTAATTTACTTTACAAGAATTTGTTGTAGTTTTAGAAGAAAGCAAATACTGCGGGTCAATTAAGCAACGGCTTCACGGACTATTTGCGCGATTTGATGTAATTTTATTTGTAGACAGTTCAAGTAGTATTGATTTTACGCCACTATTTCCGCCCAACCATTATTGGATTTTACTTATTTATTGGTGAAAAAAAATCATGAGGTATATAATATTGTTGCCATATTATAAAAGTTTTCTAAATAAACATATTAATAATTTTCATATTGATAGTGTAAAGTAACTACAACTCTGATTTTGTTTATTTTGAACCAGAACCGTTGCTCTTGATTCACTAAATTGTTATGCATGGTTTGGTTTTATAAATGGCATGTGATAATATTCTGTCGTAAATATGGTATCAGACAAAAAGATCTCCATTCGCTAATACATTGAAGTGAAAGTAATTTTTATAGATTAAATCTATCATATTATGATACACTACGCACTTAACGCAAATGGTAGTGGAGTGTCTGAATGTCATTATGTCAAAATAAAACGACCAAAACAAATTATTTCAATTTAGGAAAAGGAGAGCCCCAAATCTTAAATGTCACACGCATAACCTACACGTTAATTCCATCGATATAAATTTCATCGATCTTTAATGATTTACAAAGGCTGAAGGTTTCACCCTATTCACATACCCACATTGGCAACAATATTGCGATGTAATTAAGTCGAAACATTAATACGTGTCATTTGTGTAATACGTGTAATCGTGTCATCGGATTTGAAAATGAGTGCAATCGAATTAACTTAGGTTCATGGTCTCACAGTAAGCATAGCCATAAATAAAATTAAGCAAATTAAATGAGCCCTGCAATGGCTATCAATCAGAACGCAAAATCGCTATACTTTTCTTCGATGGGTTGTAATCAAATGTATTTCCAAAAAAATATCATAGCACCTACCAAAGATATTATTAGAATTTCTCGATATATGAAAAGAAAATTATCGTACACTATATAAATATTTTACTCAATGTTAATTAAAAAGGAAACAACCCTTTCTGTTGAGCAAACTATTAATCACAGTTGAGTAAACCTTGCGCGTTGTTTGCACAAGGTTTACTACACAACTTTGACTAAGATTTTACTCAACAGAAAAAATGCTACTTTTTTTATCAACATTGAGTAAAAATACTTTTTAACGTCATTCGATTAAGTAATATTAGAAAAGATTGTAATACCAATGGTCACTATTTCAAATTGCAATGATAATTTCTCAACCTTGCTGTGAAATTGCTCTTTTCTTAAAAAATGGTATTTAAAACATTATTTTAAAAAAAAAAAAAATAGACCCACAACGCGTTGTCTGTATTGCCGCAACGCGTGGTGGATCTATTTTGAAATACGTCACAGAAAAGTCTGTTTTATGGCGACGCCGCAAAAGCGTTGCCGGAAATGTAGCAAACGCGTTTGTTATCTTTCTCACAACGCGTTTGCGCAATACGTTAAGACCCTTATGGCTTGTGGACCTTTGCAAAGCGTTGTGAAAGTCTCAACGCGTTGTGGAATCTCGCAACGCGTTGGAAGGCTTGCAACGCGTGTGAGTCTTCCACAACGCGTTGCTAGATACTTTGCAACGCGTTGTGGTCTATTTTTTGAATACGTCACAGAAATTCATATTTTGATTGCCGACACCGCAACGCGTTGCTTGAAAT
The DNA here is from genome assembly GCA_023653785.1 of Ophioderma brevispina. NCBI lineage: Eukaryota > Metazoa > Echinodermata > Ophiuroidea > Amphilepidida > Ophiodermatidae > Ophioderma > Ophioderma brevispina. The sequence continues at coordinate 2,796 of JAMKCH010009738.1, read as the reverse complement.
GTCAGCAACGCGTTGCCGAAATGTTTGCAACGCGGTGATACTTTCTCACACCGCGTTGCGGCAATATGTTATGGCCCTTATGGCTTGCCATATGCGTGGATAGGCTGACCCATCCCGCATTGATATTATCCTTAAACCAATCCCAACACTAAAAGAATGGGCGTCTGCGTAATTCCCGGGCTGTAATTGACCTGTCGCATAACATACAGCATCTCACTGTTAAATTGTGCATGACTATAACGCATTTCAAATCGTGATTCGCCGATACATTGCATTTATAGAGGCTATAACGGAACTCGTCATCAGGATAATTACATAAAAGTGAACCACTATCTTGATTGTATTCCCGCTGCATTCCTTAGTAGAAGCTAGAAATGATGTCATAGAATGTAACGCATGCAAATTATCGTCACTGCTTTCATTCAATTCTCTGTTGGCATTTGTATACGAAGAGGGGGAATCGATTTGGACGTGTAAAGGTGATCAAGTTTAAGACAATGTGATCGAATGACGGTTCTTTTTCAGAAGTCACGATGCCCATCACAGATATCCTTTTACCTACGTTTCTTGTATTTGCATCGGTGAGATTGTCGTTTACCAATGAGTCAGGTTAGTAAGTCTTTATTGATAAGTACTAAAATGAAGTATATTGTATTCTCTATGTCTATTCGGTTTGAATTTGGTAACCGTTAATCTTGTGAATCTTGACAAAGCCTTAAGCAATTATATAATAGCTGCGCACTCCCGACTTGAGGTCCTTGTGTAAAATTGAAGTTTTTTGTTTTGGAAAGAATCATATCTCCGAGCGAACATTAGCTCTCGAGAAGAGCAATTAAATTAAAACCCTGACGATTTTACCGCACAATTATCGTTAAATAGACGGTACAAAGTTTTTGTTATTCAATACCGCCATTTTCCGACATTTCTTTACAAAAAATAATAGCAATAGTTTGCTTAAAACGTCATTTAAAATATACATTCCGTCCACGTTTTGATCTTTGTGTGTATGCATGAACCACAGGCAACAATTGTGAAAAAGTACTATGAACCTTTGGATATCTTAGGTTCAGGGATACCGCGGTTTTCCTAGGTTTAATTGAAATTGGCAATCAAATGGAATTTATTCAATGTGATTTTCTTTGTTAAGGGGGAGGGAGCGGAGGATCGGAGAGGAAGTGGAGAACGTTCCACACTTCGCTGTATACTTTACAGACCTCTTCCCTCTCATCCCTCTTTGTACAGGCTATCCTAGCCTCTCCATTCAATCTCTCCATCACTCTGTCATCCCAACCCTCAATTCATTACTAAGTTCATCACCCTCCTTTTCCTTCAGCTCTGTTATCCCACAACCACCACCCCCCTTTACTTAGGAAAAAATCTTTTTAAATGAAAACAATGTCCCTGTTATTATTTATTATATGAGGATTTAGGATTTATCTAATTCTAAAAAACAAACCACTTTGTGGGTTGTTTGTTGTTGGGCGGCTATGCGTTTCGCCGTCTTTAACATACGGATATGAATTTTGGTATGGTGGTAGAGCAGCTTACGACGACGAGGTTTTGTGGTCCCGTTTCGAGGGGTATTGGGGTCAAGTCATCCCAGGGGTCATTATTGTGTATCTTGGCTAGCGGGGGCCCGCGCGCGCGCGGGTGGGCGATGCACTAGTATATTATCTTCACGCACCACACGCTATATTTATCAGAACATCAGCAAAGTAGAATAAAGGGATTACCATGGTAAAATCTAGTTTTGATCAATGCTGTCGCTCAATTTAAATAAACAGGACCCTTTAAGTATAATGTTAGCAAAATATACTTTTTAAATGTTAAAATATACATGGGATCTCATTTTGAGTGTTTATATCGGGGGGGATGGTCTACATGTGCAAAGGGAAACAGGTATCTGAACATGCATGTGGTATTTGCGGAAGGTGAGTTCCATGTCCATTGCGGAAGTTAGGTTCCATGTCCATTTATACAGCCTAATCAGGCTTGTAGGCTCTAGAACGAGTATAATACTTAAATACCATAACAAAACAAGAATTATTTTTTTCTTCACACAGCATGTGGCAAATATTAATCTGACCAATGGGGATGCGGTCAATATTACCAACCTAATTACCCTAATTTTCTACCCAGATGAACGTCAAATGTTCTGGTAATTCAAATCTATGGATAATATGAGCGGTGGCTATGAGGTAATTTTCCACCAATTAATACCTCGGTTTACCCGATAGACTAACCATACGAACTGGAAATGAAACGGATTTGTCACGAGTGATTGCAAGATTTCATTTCCTTCCAATCAAACCGGGACAAAAATTCATATAATGAGGGATTATTTATGGCTAGAATTCCTATATTCTGGCATCTTTCACACCGTGGATTTTGTGTCTCTGTGAAAGGGATCTTGAGACAGGTGAAGAATGACGATTATTAAATCAAATCTTGAATCGTTCTGACTTATATTGGAGGCACACAAGCTTCTAACCAAAAAGATGAACATTGGGGTAAATCAAATTTAAACTGACTCTAGGTTTTTAAAAAAAAGTAATGAGTGCATCGAAACTCTAAATCTCGTCGACGAATACTGTAAAAATGCGTCATTTTAAAAATTATGTTAGTTATTCACATTACAGGTGCACCGAGAGATTTTGAAACCCAAATATGTGTCATATTAGTAATTTCACATAGATTAGACACTCAATAGATATCTACCTTGGTTAGGGTACGAAATGTCTTAAGAGAGAAAAAAGGTGATTTGATTTACTGTATTTCAATTTAAAACATAAGCTG
>JAMKCH010009737.1:0-106378 GCA_023653785.1 Ophioderma brevispina | reverse complement strand
GAGTAACAAAAATATAAAAAATATGAATTGTTATGAGTTTTTAATGTTTCGGATTAGCAAATTCGCTGTGCTTAATCCCTTGAAAGCGATACCTTCACAACCATAATTCCTATTTTTTTATTAAGGTTATGTATAAATTTACCAACCAATTCAGCTGCAAAAAGTGAATCCTTGCCAAATAACCAACTTGCAATTAAAATATGCTAATTTAAGAGTATAACTCACAAAACCTTGTACATTTTTGAATTTTAATTAAACCCTGCAATATCCAAGAATTCTTGGAAAGAGGTCCTAAAATAATAATAACACTTGGGAGAGAGTGACTGGAGAGTGTACTCAGCAATCCACATATTATATTTTGGCATTTTAACTATTTCTATGAAATTATAATGACAACAAACACGACTCATGAAAGAGAGAACGGTTGTGCTTTTATTTGATAGTGGAAATCGTCCATCATTAATTTTCAAGGCTATCCATTTGAAGGAGGAAAATGACACCAATCTATCACTACAGGATCTCTTTCATTTGGCAATTACAAATTAGTTTCATCTTTCATTTTGTGTCTTGGTAAGTGGAAACATTGAAGGATGCATGTTGAATGTTAAAGGGCCCACTTAAGTGAGATAATGGACAGATATTTACTTTATTCTCTTTGTACCCAACTCTGTATCATGGCGTGATCAGTTAAAAAATAAAGCATGTGATAAAAAATAGGTGTTTCGACCGTTAATGTATTCCTTGAATCTTGTCCATCCATATGTTCCCCAAAATAAGTAAAATTTTTTTAAAATCAAAAGTTTTGTGAACCAACACTAAATTCTGTATGTAAGCATAGACATAAAAAAAATAGCTTAAATAAATAAAAAAACATGCAAATGGCATCAGGGCGGAAACACAAGGACCTCGGTTCTGCCGGGGGGGGGTGGGGGGGGCCCCAAGTGAATTGTTTTGGGGGAAAAAAAGTAAAAAACTTAAAAAAAGCAAAAAATAACAAAAATTTGGTAATTTTGGCCAGAATTGCTGATTTTGGGCCCCCCAAATGACTGATTTTTGCCCCATAAATCTGAATTTTTCTTTTTGGCAGGGGTGAGGGGGGGCGGGGATGGGGGTGGGCCGGTGGGCAAGAAAAAATTGGGGGGGGGGAGAGAAAGAAATTCCCCAAACATGATCTGTGGGACATAGATGGTGGCTCAAGGTAAACTGAGCACGCAGGTCCCAAAAGGTCCGTCCCGGGGGGGCGCCCTATTTGACAATTTGAGAGCCTTTGCATTTCAAACAAGTTGAACCTGGAACTTGTAGGTATATTCATCGCAGGTTGGAACATACATTTTTTTGCATGATTCATTTTTTATTAATTATTTAGGCTTATGTTCAGTGCACCATGCTGTAGAATAATTAACATATCGAGGGTTGACAATCATAAGACGTAAACTAAACTAAAAGGAAATATTAAAGAATTTCTTTTAATTCTGGCTATTCATAATTAAAAATTGTTCTTTTTTTATATGATGTTTGGCTTCAGTACGCAATATATGAGCTTTATGAGATGGTTACATTTTGAGTAATTACTAGATTTGCTTAGTAGAAAATATTAAACATCACATTTCTCAAAGCAGTAATTAACAGCAGAATTAAGAAATGTCTTTAATATTTCTTTTAGTGTTTGATTTACGTCATTCCTGATTGTAACCCTTGATTATGCCGCTTTTCAAACCATAAAATATTTTAAAGGAGTTTCTCAATGCTAATGTCATGATCATCTTTTCAGTAACTTGGCTGTATTTTGGCTATTGCAATGTAGAGCGTGTGCCTTTTCCCATTTTAAAATTTAACAACTCAGCAGGAAATCCATATAGTCTCTTACCAATTACACAACACACTGATGTCCATGTGCTGTTATTTAAAGAGACACAATGTTGTATGTTCCGAGTTAAAATGAATATTATTTGGTGGCTGATTTGAAGTCTCCAATGGATATTGTCTACAAGTCGATCAATTCTTTGCTTGGTGTGAAAAGTCTCTGATATTCGCAATATTGTCCCTCAAGCCAGAAGAATGAATCAATAGATCTCAGGGCTCTTTAATCTGTGGAACCTGTATGTAATCATCAGACAGGGATACATTTAGAAATATATCGCAGTGTGTCATCCATCCTGACAGTGTCAACGTACATATGTGTGAAAGTCACAAGGAGTCTGTTTGTATAAAGCTATTTTCCAGTAACTCGATCTACAACAACAATTTATTAACCTTTTGACCAATTGGAAATTCTGGGATTTCATGGTAGTGCCAGATGCAAAGCTGCCGTTTGCCCCTGGTACTCCCATAAACCCCAAAAAATGTACTTTACAACAAATAAAACCGTTTGTGGGCCTAAAGATGTAATCTCAGGTTCTAACTTGGGATAACTCTGGGAAATATTTCCAGAGAATGGAAAGATTTGTCCTCTATTACCTAAAAGCATTGGTCACACAATTTTTCACAATACAGATGCATGATATGTATTTGTTTTCGAAGAAGTAGTGCTATTATATTTTCAGTATCCTTTCAAAAGTGTGGCATATTCAAAAAGTGTGGCGTATCCAGGGCCGTAGGCAGATTTATTTTGGGGGGTGTGAGACTGCGAAAAAGTGGACCTTTTTTTCGGTAAAAGTGGACTAACCCTCCTAAATAGTCCCTCCCTTTGGACCTTTTGAAACAGCTTATCAAAAAGTGGACTTTCTTTTCAAAATTTCTTTAGATTTTGGACCTTTTTATCAAAAAAAATCAGCAATTTGACCCCCCCCCCCCATTGAGGTATTTGTGGTCTCAAGTGAGATGAAGGCCATATCCACATTCTCATTCTGCCAACTGCTCTGAGGCATGCTCAAAAGCTGTGAGGATATCTGATTTGTTGTCACGGGCCTTCCATTCCACACAGGGCGTTCATGTCAATCATGACACTGGCACAGAGTTTTATTTTCTATATGAAATTCTGTTCCTTAACAAGTGGCCCCCAAGATATTCTGCTTTGTTTACCTGATCTTTTTTGCCCCTTCTTTTTCCTAATCTTATACCTATGACTTGGCATTTATAATAGAACGTAGACCAGTTAACTGCAAATTTATAAACATGGTAAAGCCTGGTATGTTGATGTAAACCGGCTGGACTACTGCACATCCGGCAGTTAACCTGTTGGATTTTTGCCTTGCCTAAACATGTTCAAGAAGAGATTGCAATCACAATTTTCTTCTGCCAAGAAGATTATCCTGAATTGGCCAAAAACCTCGTACAGTGCTACACAGTTCTTAATTGTGTGTACAGCACATGCCTTTTTGTATTGTGTGAATGCTTAGTCTCCTACTAAAATTTGCTATCATTTTTAGAATCACTGCCCATTTGCAAACCTATGATCTCATTCATCAAATTTCTTTTGTCAAAGTCTTTTGGAAGACTAGATTGCATACAAATTGGAAAAATCTGTGCAAACTCAAAAGTTAATGACATTCAGACAAAACTGACCCAGGTAATCCTTTGCGCATTTCATTAAAGTCATTTTTCACACAGGACCAACAGCTTTACATGATTCTCCATGAGGTGCAGAACATTCATTGCATTATTTGCACAATTTCAATGACTGGAAGTGAGGAGAAAATTCAGAACCTCACATAGAGCATTAATCTGTGTGATCTTGCAATGACCCTAGAGCAACTATTTGAGTATGACTGGGAAACCAGACTCTTGCCAGGCTTGAACCATTTACCAGGGCTGCTCAATCGTATACCCAACTAAAATATTTAAAAAAAAAGAAAATAAAGAAAAAAAATAAACAAAATATGAGAAAATGTACGCTTTCTGTGGCATCTGCAAGATAGCACACAGTGACTTCCTGCTGCCTTTGTAACCATTCACAAACAACATGTGTTTGGGGAACACTGCATTTTTTTTCAATATATTTTAAAAAATAAAGTATTTTTGGAAAGCTGCGCTTTCATCCTTTGAGATAATAATAAATCTCTTGTGTAGAAACCCAAGATGTACTTCCGATGTGATGCATCAAATTTACCATAATGCGTTTTGGGAGTAGAAAGTGACAGCATATTTTATGTTTGTGTCTTTGTATCCATGAATTTCCATTGGACTTGGACACAATTTTTACTGTAGATTTATACATGTGACACAAACTGGTAATAGGTCAAAAGTCATCTAGGGTAATTTGGGGTCATTGATCTGAAATGATTAATATACACACCATTGGTCACTCTATCCATATGGACACATTGATTGTGGGGGCACTGACATAGGGAAGCGAGGGATGCGAGATGCCCATTTAAGATTTCTCCAACAGTTCCTTAGTTGAAGAGCCTTAGTTGAAGCATAATTAAGTTTTTAAGGTCTCTCTTGGGCAAATTTTGTCTCAAAGCTAAATTTAGCTGGATTTCAGTTCCAAAGCCTGCAAATTTCTCAAAATTTCAGTTCCTAATTACCCCCTACTAGAGACATAATCAGTGCTCAATCCCCACGTTTGTAAATCGGGGTTGCACATGCCTTACCTGAAAAAAAGATGTTTATAGTCAAAAATCCTGCAAAGTAAGTGGATGTTGGACTTAAAATTTTGGGTGGGTACCCTGATTGAAGCTTTGTTTGTTTGTCAATATGGTTGAATTTCAGTGATAAATCATCACTGGCTGTTGTATGTATGATTCACCATTCAGTATTCTGTCATAATGTTTTTGTATTCATATGATTGTTTTGTGTGGCTGAAATTTTCATTTCATAATGGGTTATTTGTTGTTTGTGTTTCAAGGTGTGATATAACTGGGTATTAGATACTCTAGCTTTGCTGCACAAATTATTTGGCTATTGAATGTATCCATAGTGTTTTCTTTTGGATAATTAGGGAAAGTGGAGAGTAATAGTGAATGATGTATTTATAGCATGAACAAACATTCTAAAGAATAACGACAATAATTGTGTAAAGGCGAAAAAGTCCAAAAATGTATGCATGTAATTTGATGTTTTCACGTGCAGTTGTTTTCCTGAAATTTTGGAATTTGATTTTTGTCAAACTTGTGGAAAAAAATACTGATAAACTTGCAGAAGATGATTGGAATTGAACTTTAAAAAATTAACTGAGAACTGTAAGAAGACATTAAAGTGGCATTTCGTGATCCACAACCTCGTCCCCCGACTTACCTAAAAAAGTTGAGATTTTTATCTCAATTCGATCGCATCTGTAAGAAATTCGCAATTTTGTATTTTCTGTCCGTGAAATTACAGCACAGTGGCCTATGGGACTGTGAGAAACAAGCAATTGCTTATAACACAAAACCGCAAGATCGGGATCAACTCAAATTTTGTGAATAAGCTTTTCTCAAGGATATCTAGTGAACAATGAACAAAACAGAAGGTGCTGAAATCACGAAATGCACCTTTAAGACATATTTTAGTTGGCTTTCACTCTTAACTATTTTTTTTTACATTATATGTTAGTTTTTTGGGTGGGGTGGGGTGGGGCATTAGCAATTTTGATGAATTGTCAAAGTTAGATTTGATGGGGGAATTGATGCTATGCTATTATTGGAGGATGTATTGCTGTAGCTTGAGGATGTAATGCTGAAACTTGTTTCAGTTTGTGCAGCAGTTCTGACTGAATTGGAGATGAGAATTAGGGTGTAAATATTGCACAATTAATATGGCATCTTACTGTAACCAATTTATCCTTTGCAGAGTTTGCCATTTGAAATAGAGCCTTGAAATGGCATTGGGATAAATGAGGGTGTTACATAACAATGTAAATGCTTCCATTCATATTGCTGCCGTGCAAAGGTGCAATGGAGGAAGTACATGTACATGTTCAGAGAAATGTCATCATGGATGTTGCCGTTATGGTACCAAAGGCTTTATGTTCATTATTTGTTTGTTTGAATGACACGATTATCAGTTTGTGGTGATGATACTGAAAAGCAACATCATATCATGAGCAATACAGTTTTGCAAATTCATTCGCTAAATATTTATTGCTACCAGTTAATTTTATTAATGAGGATCTTTTAAGAAAGAACAGTATACTTTTCATATTATCTGCAATGCACTGCTAACTATTTTAAAATCATGCAAGCAGATGGTGTGAGGGTTTTAGCTACACTGGTTGGCACTGCGCAATAGTGACCACCACAGGTGGTCTGTTGAAAGACCACCTGTGCTGGTGGTTTATTAATTGCCAACCAGCAATTTATTTCATTCAGTCAAATGAAACATTACTACACAAATTGATGTATTGATTCAAAATTTGCTCATCAGGATTGTGAATTTTAACTCAAAAGTAGCCTACAAAAACGTGGATGGAGTCACAAGATTTTGGGTTTCCCATGATGTGCATGGATGACCGATTGTTTGTCGTCATTTGCACTCTTGATAAGTATTGCGGTCAATAGGAAAGAGGTGAGTTTAGTTTCTGATTATTTTATGCTAAAAAAGGCGTGTTTTTAACCATTGTTTCATATGCCTCAAACGTTATGTTGTTTTACTTGTGATGTTTAATTTGCTCAATATAGTGAGCTATATTAGCATTTGGTTTATATTGTGTTTGAACGAGTTAAATTCTACTACCTTTTGTATGATTTGATGTGATTGTGCATAACTTGAAGTCTCAAATTGTGGAATCATATCTTTTACATGTACATGCTGGGGTATGTCTTCATAATTTCATTATATTGAACCTTGATATTATAAATTTTGATTGGAAGTAATAAATATGTACAATAAATTAAAATACATGGGATTTTCCTCAGACTTAAATACACGGTTTGGATGGGTTACTTTTAATAAGTCTTAATCCACTACTTCATCTACTATGCTTGTACCCATACTTCAACTGCAAGCATACCCTTGATTCATTACTGATGTAGGACCCACCAACTTCAAAGTACATGAGCCACTTGGTGCACAGCAGAAAATGATTATTAATTAATTATTCAGCAGCTAATCCGAAGTACCTTCACAAGTCCCTACCAGCTGCCTTCCAAGACTAACATATGGAGGGTACCAAAGAAAGCTAAAGAATCTTATTATTTACTCTTGTCCTGCTTATTTCAAGCTTTTGGGGAGGGGGCATGCAATTGGGGGATTCATGCAGGTACCTCCACATGTTCGTGCAGGTCTTCTTGCAGTTCACAATACTGCGGTCCAAGGTTCGAATCTCGGTCTAACTTGTGATTTCATGTGCGTTTGGTTTCCAGTCCATACTTGTTACTTGGTTGATATCAGCCTCTCAGGTTTTCTCCGGGTACTCTGTTTACCTCCTACTTCTAAAAATGGTCTTTCTTCATGAATAAGTGATTAAAATGTTATGGATAGAATTATTAAAATAATCCCATTGAGTTGAAGCTTATTTGCATGAGAGTACCGTTACCGGTACCTCCACAGGTGCACTGTGGTTATTTTGTGCTGGTTTGTACCTAGGTGGACCAATATTCTCACTTTTGTGTTCAGCGATGTGGTGTCGATGCTGCAGGGGTAGAATTTCGTCGCTGTGAATCAGTCGTGATTCCCCAAAACAAATTTTGCAGGAATCATCTAATTCACTACTGTGTCAAGTTTTAGAGTTTACGAGAATCAACATTGATACAAGCAAATCAGTTTACGAGAATCTTTGCGAGAATCGATTCTCTGATTCTCGCTGAAATTCTAACTCTGTAAATACCTCAAATGTACTTTGTAAGCACTTCAAATGTGCTTGTATGAAGAATCTGGATGGGTATGTGGTGGGTTTATGTGTTGAAGGCCAATTGTGCAAAAAATACATGTTTTATGTAGTAGTGCAGGCATAAATGTGAATGTGGTACCTCCCCAATCCAAGGCAGTTCCTGGTAATGCAATCAGAAGTTTGTATGAAAATGCATATTTTTTCTGGTTACAAAATACAAATGAACCAAACAATTTGAAACGCGTTTCAACAAAATTGGAACATCTTAAAAAATTCCCCACAATGACATTCAACAGTTACAAGTAACATACTTTGGTAAAAAATGATTCTCCCACATATATTCTTAGAATAGGCCTTCCAAAATATCTTGCATGTCTTCAGTGCTTCTTGATGCATTCAGTCATTTGCACTTTTTTGCTGAGCAGAAGCCCGTCTTGGAACATTTTGGGAATTTCTCACCCACTCTTTGTGAAGTCTCTCATTTAGCTCTTGAAGTGTTTCTGGTGAAAGTTCATTCAGCAAAGATGTTCGGTGGATGATGGTGACTTGCCTATCTGTGGGAGACAAACGATGTGGTAGTCAACAAAAAATCAGTAGTTATTCTTCTATGTCTGTGGTCTGCTGGCAATGTCTTGGTGGACGACAATGCCTTCAATTTACCTAATTGATAGAAGAACTGCAGGTTATGAAACTTCATCAGTGTAGCATTGAGCAGTAAATATATCCATTTAAAGGCATATGCATTTTTATACCATCAAACCATCACCGATCCTCCACTGTATCTTTCCCTAATGCTGATGTCAATGAACCTCTCCGAAAGCAACCTGCGAACTCTGACCCATCCATCGAAGTCCAAGCAAAACTGACTTTCATCAGTGAACAAGACATGATCCCAGTCATGCTTTAAAATTTTCCTTATATTACGTGAAGTTGACCATGTTGCGGACTTTGGGAGAACCCGATAAGTGATTTGTGGTGCTTCGGGTTGTTTTCAAGCAGACGACGATTAACTGTTCATAATGAAATTTGAGTTATTATTACATGTTTTTCCATAACTGTCTGTTTGCGGAAGCAAATCTATCCCGTTCAGCAATAATAGAGAGGCCACCGACACGATCATTTCTTTCTGATGATTTACGAGGGCATCCAGAGCCTTTCACCATTTTGGGTGGGGGATTTAATGATGAAACTTTGTAGTTGGTAGGACTAGAGATTCTTGACCTGATGAGATTTTGAAAGTAGCTAACTTGAATAATTTATGTCCCTCCAAAATTTAAAAATACATTTTGGTTTATTGTATATAGATGCTATGCCTGGATGCTGTTTGAGGATTAGACCTTCACCATATGAAAGCTTATAGCTAAGACCTCCATGCACATATGTCACTGGTGACATTTATTTCATGAACTAATTTGCATAATCTATGCAAAATTAGAAATTATGTTATATGATATATAGTTTATATAAAATAGTATGGGGATGGGACATCCACCAAGCTTTAAAAGTTTCCATGCATATATATTTTGAAAGTGTCGTGACCGAGTGACCATCTCTCTTTAGCGTTTGGGTCAGACTCCGCATTTTTTTTTTTTTTTTGATTTTTATTTATTTATTGCTGTAGCCTGTAGGAGATTCGCCACTCCTTCCGCAAAAAGAGTAGTTACCTTCACTGCATTGAACATAAATGCTGGTACCCATTTCGGTGGAGAGGAGCAACGTTTAGAGCCTTACTCAGGACACAACACCTTGGTTACAGCGAGGCTCCAACCCACAACCTTTGGAGTGTGGGCGCTCAATCCACTGCACTACACATGTCCCTATATTAAATAAGTTAATTTGTATTTTTAATGCAAAAAATGGAAAACGCGTTATTATTATGTGGAAATTTTATTTTGACATTTTGGATTCACTACAAATGTTCTAGGGATATACGGCCAAATATCCTAGTTCACAAATCTGTTCATCCTCATTCTTACTCTTGTTAGGCAGTTGACTCCGTGAAAATAACTCAGACCTCGCCAGGCTCCACAAAGCTAACATGTATGTTTGCAAGCAGATATAAAGCTGACTTCAATTGGGTCAAAAATGGACAAACAAGGAAAAACACATAAAATCCCCTTCTACTACCCTGACATAAAGGCAGTTAATTGTTTGATAGAAACTGAAAGTCACATTATTTCAGATGTTTTTACGCATGGAAAATACCTACCAAACATCAATTTTGTGAATGAAGGTGGCAATTTGTGTTTTGAGTTAATTGAATGTCGGTTTGGCATATTTAAAGGTGCAACAAGAGATTTCATATATCAGTTGTCCCTAAAAAGATTCAAAGTACTGATTTTTGCCCTGATGTAAAGTTTTCCATCAAAAATATCCCCATCAGAAAGGATTAGGCTGACAAATGTTTCTTTGGTACAAAAATTGTGAAATTTCTAAATTAGTAAGGAGCAAATACGAAATCAGCATTATGTTTTATATTGAAATAAAAGCAAATCAAAATCACCTTTTTTCTCTCTTTTAAGACATTTCTGTAGCCAAATGCAAGGTAAGAAATCTATTGAGTGTCTAATCTATATGAAATTACTATTATGACACAATATTTGAGTGCCTCAAAAATCTCTCGTTGCACCTTTAAATGTGGTCAATAATACTTCTGAAAACATGAGGAAGTTAAATGAATGGTAGATATAAAATGTGTAAATCGTGTTAAGGAAATGCACACAGTTTCATGAATAATTATGCGAATATGCGATCATTTTATGACATATCAAAACAGGTCCCACTGAGGGTTATAATTTTACTAAAAAGTGGTCCCGTTGGGGGGAAATTTCACTTGAAAATGATGAGAGCAGGATTAAAAAATATATGGTCATTGAGCGAAATCATAATGGTCATTGTACTATTCTGATTATTTTGCAAAGTATCAAGTTATTTAATACAATACTGTTTTAATACAAGTAACGAATGGGATTTTTGAGTAGCAGCAGTGCTGGGAATGACCCTAACACCTTGCATCCGCGTCACCTCTGAAATAGGAGCCCCTCAGGCTAAAATGACTTTAATTTGCCTAGCGTTTCCTATTACTGGCATGGAAAGACTACCTTTGATTTTGTGTATGTGTGTGTGTTTTAATCATGGTCGATAAGACCAACATCAAGGTCAGTGACAAGGTCAGTGCCAAAGTGGTCAAAACATCTGAAATTTGACTATTTTGATTAATGACTAAATGTTCACAAAACTTGCAAACCGGAATGTGATTTTTGACTGATTTAACTTCAGTCATCGGTAATACGCCCGGTAGTCCGGGTCAAAGGCTAAAAAGAGTGGTTTATTATGGACGATATGCCGTGTTTTTACAAGGTTTTTAAGGCGATTATCGTCTTAGTGTAGTTGGTGGGTATTTTGAGTGGGAAAATGGTAGAAAGCTCGCTTTGGACTAGATGAGCAGAATGTATCTCAGTCTTTGTTAAGTCTTTAATTTAGCTCTTGCAGTGTTGCTGGATAAAGTTCATTGCAAAGATGTTCAGTGGATGATATATCTGGTGACTTGGCTGTCTGTGGGAGACAAACAATGTGATAGTCAACAAAAAATCAGTAGTTATTCTTGATGTCTGTGGTCTGCTGGCATTGTTCTGTTGGAAGACAAGGTCTTCATTTTACCTAATTGAGGGAAGAACTGCAGGTCATGTAATACCAATCAACCGATCCTTCACCATGTCTTGTCACGTTCCCAATAATGTAGGTGCCAAGGCACCTCTCCAAAGGCAACATGTAGACTCTGACCCGTCCAACATTGAAGTCCAAGCGAAACAGATTTTCATCAGTGAACAAGACATTATCCCAGTCACGGTATGAATTTCCCGTACACCACGTCAGGCGGCATTGAGCATGTTGTGGACGTCTTGAGAACCTCATAAGTGGTTTATGGTGCTTCAAGTTGGCTTCATGCAGACAAGATTAACTGTTGATAATGGAATTGAGTGATACTGCATTTTGCCATAATTGTCTGTTTGCAGAAGCAAATATATCCCGTTCAGCAATAGAGAGAACATGATCATCTCTTTCTGATGATTTACGAGGGCATTCAGAGCCTTAAACCATTTTGGGTGGGGGATTTAGTGATGAAACTTTGTAGTTGGTAGGACTAGAGATTCTTGACCTGATGAGATTTTGAAAGTAGCTAACTTGAATAATTTATGTCCCTCCAAAATTTAAAAATACATTTTGGTTTATTGTATATAGATGCTATGCCTGGATGCAGTGTGAGGATTAGACCTTCACCATATGAAAGCTTATAGCTAAGGCCTCCATGCACATATGTCACTGGTGACATTTATTTCATGAACTAATTTGCATAATCTATGCAAAATTAGAAATTATGTTATATGGTATATATTTTATATCAAATAGTATGAGGATGGGACCTCCACCAAGCTTTCAAAGCTTCCATGCATATATTTTGAAAGTGTCGTGCCGAGCAAGCTCGTGCATGGAGTGACCATCTCTCTTTAGCGTTTGGGCCAGACTCCGTATTTTTTATTTATTTATTTGTTTTTTGCTGTAGGAGATTCACCACTCCTTCCGCACAAAGAGCAGTTACCTTCACTGCTTTGAACATGAATACTGGTACCCATTTGGGTGGAGAGGAGCAACGTTTAGAGCCTTACTCAGGACACAACACATTGGTTACAGCGAGGCTCCAACCCACAACCTTTGGAGTGTGGGCGGGCGCTCAATCCACTGCACTACACATGTCCCTATATTAAATAAGTTAATTTGTATTTTTAATGCAAAAAAATGGAAAACGCGTTATTATTATGTGGAAATTTTATTTTGACATTTTGGATTCACTACAAATGTTCCACGGATAAACGGCCAAATATCCTAGTTCACCACAAATCTGTTCATCCTCATTCTTACTCTTGTTAGGCAATTTACTCCGTGAAAAAATGACTCAGACCCCGCGCCAGGCTCCACAAAGCTAACATGTATGTTTGCAAGCAGATATAAAGCTGACTTCAATTGGGTCAAAAAAGGACAAACAAGGAAAATACATAAACTCCCCCTCTGTACTACCCTGACATAAAGGCAGTTAATTGTTTGATAGAAACTGAAAGTCACATTATTTCAGATGTTTTTACGCATGGAAAATACCTACCAAACACAAATTTTGTGAATAAAGCTACTAGTGACACTTTGTCCTTTGAGATAATTGAATGTCATATTTGGCATATTTAAATTTGGTCAAAAATACTTATGAAAAACATGAGGAAGTTAAATGAATGGTAGATATAAAATGTGTAAATCGTGTTAAGGAAATGCACAATTTGGAATGTGTGGCAGTTTCACGAATAATTATGCTAACATGTGATAATTTTATTACATACCAAGTAATTTATACAATACTGTTTTAATACAAGAAATGAATGGGATCTTTGGGTAGCAGCAGTGCTGGGAATGACCCTTACACCTTGCATCCGCGTCACCGAAATAGGAGCCCCGCAGGCTAAAAAATGACTTTAATTTTCCTAGCGTTTCCTATTACTGGCATGGAAGGACTGCCTTTGATTTTGTTTTGTTTTTTTAAATCATGGTCGATAAGACCAACATCAAGGTCAGTAGCGAGGTCAATACCAAGGTATTGGTCAAAACAGATGAGATTTTGACTATTTTGGTTCATGACTAGATGCTCACAAAACTTGCAAACCGGAATGTGATTTTTGACTGATTTTCTTGTAACTTCAGTCATCGGTAATACGCGCGGGTAGTCCGGGTCAAAGGCTAAAAAGAGTGGTTTATTATAGACGATATGGGTATTTTGAGTGGAAAAAATGGTACAAAGCTAGTTTTGTACTAGATGAGCAGAATGTATCACAAAACAACATACAAAAACGCGCTAAAATTCTTTTTGGGAATTTTTTTGAGTGTGTGGAAGGGAAATATTTATAATGGAGCCAATATTTGAAAATAACGGCATTGCAACAAATGTTCAAGGTCATACGGGGTAACATTTTAGAATGCTCCTATTCTTTTAAAAATGTCAAATTCTTTACATTATTGTATGTTAAACGGCTTTGTTGTAATATACAGGACATTGGATCATAATTAGAGGGCTAAATATGAGAAACTCCACATTGCATGCAAGGGATCAGGAAGTAAACTTCTCATTGTTTAAAAAAAGTTTGAAGAATACGGGTAACATATAAACATAATGAACCTAGCAACTAAATGTGTAAAATGAATTGCACAAATTGTGTAAATTGGTTTTCCGCGACGAGTTGCTCGATTTATATGTCACACAACCTGTTATTTGTATACAAAGCTATACAACGTATGAAATCTTTAACGGCAGATTTACAGTGATTCCGAAATGCCATGAGTGGAACAAATAAGTGTGTGTACACATTTACACAAGTTGTGTACAAGCTAGCATAAATGGTGTAATTTCTTTTACACATAGTTGCTAGATTCATATGTTACACAATCCAACATTTCTTACGCAGAATTACAGTGAAAACAACATTTTCAAAGTGGCATAGGTTTAGCCAATTACCGCAATGCTATTTCAGATACAGGAAACCACTAAATTAACTTAGTGAAAAAACGGCCAGACAGGTATAAATAGCTATAAATTAAATAAACAGAATGCGATTTTCTGAGATCATATTAATAGGCCAACTGATATACTTGTTTCAGGCAATTGGAATTTTTCGTTAACGATTCCCCTTTGGAGCCAATGGCGGATTTAAGAGTCAGCAAGTGTCGACAGCTGCTGACAGGGCCCCCTAAAATATTGCTCTCAGGGCCCCCTCGGACACACCTAGAGTCGCACTAAAGTGCGATATTGCGTTGCTTCTTGACGCTAAAGGGGGCCCACCTTAAGTTGCTGACAGGGCCCTTTTCCATAAATCCGCCACTGTAAATTGGAGCCAAAGCCCGTCTTCCTTAGACAATAACGGAATGAAACATGAAAGCAATGTTGCCTGTAGAGTCGAGTGTCCTATACTTCACTGTGCAAACCGGACACTGAGTCCACTGGACTATAATTCTCTTCACACTGGCTTCTCAAAGGTACATTCAAGGATTGCCAGGGAAAGGTTTAAAGTTTTTAGTATAGTCTATAGATCATTTGGTGTAAGTTACCCAGGTCTTGGTTATAGTAGCACTTAGCAGAATTATGCTCTCTGTTGTAAGCGGTAGTTCAGGATAGGTGACTCTGGCAGGTCTTCCTGCTAATAATCATCAACTCTGTTTACTGCCATTGAATGTGACACACCAGCTGTTGCCTGTTGTTGTCGTGTTGGAGACTTTTTGCACGCATATGTCATTTGTCTCCTTCATGACAAGAATCATTCATCACCAAATGAATGAAGATTTTTTTCTAGATGTGAGGCAAAGACGTCGATGAACATTAAAAAGGACCAAGAATACACCCTTGGGGAACTAACTTTGCCGAATACGTAGAAACCGCGGCATGTTCAACACACTGCTGTCTGTCTGATAGAAACGATGTAACCAAGCAATGGGTGCCAAAAGAAAAGAGGTTGGTCATGAGGCTCTTGTGCCATATACGCTCGAATGCGATCTTGATGTAAAAGACAATGGCTCTGATTTTTTTCCTGAGTCCAGTGCATAATTCCACATTGTGTGATGAAGAAAAGAATGTCAAACGTTGTTATCTCCTGGCAGAACCCATATTGAATGTAAAAAAGAAAGTGGCGCTTGTCAAAATTGCCATTAATCTCGTCGCATATGTTCTTTAGAACTTTGGACATTATGTGCAGCAGTGCTCTGTATATAGTTGGATGCCTTCGGTCCATACCCCACTTTTGGTACAACAGTAATATAGTTTTCAAGTTAGACGGAATAGTCTTGGCGTCAATTAAAAGATGAAATAACTTTGCAAGTCTTGGAGCGTGGGCTTGGGGCCAGCACAGCCGTTCAATTTTCCAGAACATGAGAAGATATTCCATCGGGTTATTTACATTGTCCATGAGACATTATTGCCATTTAGCTTTCTGTCTTGGACTTCCCTCTCGGTATTGGTCATCAAACTGGGTTAATCTGGATAGTAAGCTGGTCATCATTAGCCCATAGTGTCAACGACCATGCTACATGAACACGTTGAGCTTTGATGATCATTCAACGTCGGTCAGAAATGAGCAAACATCACAGTCAGCTCTTTTATAAAGTCTGCTTTAGTCAAAGATGAAAAACCTTTAGGCATGATCGGGTAAAATTTACTCGGCTTTGTGTTTATTATTCACCTCTGTCTTTTGTTCGGATGGGTTCCTCTTTTTAACACTCTTTTAGTTCAGTGTTGAAAATCGGTACTTGCAATGGTTACAGTAACAAGATCCCACCCAACATGCCCAAGAAGGGAACAAATTTATAAAGTCAACATCCTTCCAATTCGCAATGTTATTAAGCGCTAAGCATGACACACTCAAATACCGAGTCACCTTGCCCACCATGCTTTGCTTCCAAGCTATTCTCTGTGATGGACTGTGGACATTCATAGGAACTTAATTGGATTTTGAGTAGAATTCCTGGATATTTGCGATGGCATCGCATATGGATCCACCAGAATGTGGCCTGCAGCTGTGGAAACACCGGATATCCTAGGAGCTGACGTTCTGGGCAATCAATTGGTATTAGGGATCACATTCGTACTAGCGATGTTGCGGCTCCCGTCGTACGGTACTCATACAATAGGCTTCTTTTCAAATTAGCTGCTGCGACTCAAAAGAAACCTATTGTGTGAGTACCGTACGACGGGAGCCGCAACATCGCTAATGGAATCACCGTAGAATACGGTCCGGGAATACGGTAAGACGAATACTGAATCGGATCGATGATTGTTTAACAGGGTTCATAATTAGATATGGCAGACATTATCATCTATTAGTTGGGTCACTTGGAGCAATTCCTTGACCGTGGAGAGCAGAGCATCATTTCTCAGTGGATTTGTCTTCTATGAAGGTTAATGAACAAATTTAGCGGGGGTGCCCCTCCTGAAAGTGTGGGCGGAATCCAGGAGGGGGAAAATTCATAATACTGGGTCAAAAATTAAAAATGCTTGGATTGCTGTAAAAAGGTAACCATCGTGTTTGTCTTGTCACAAGGATTAAAAGAAGGTATAGTTTGTACTACTTACAACTTATGGTTATGGAAATATAACACAAAAACCGTCAAATGTCAAAGGTCATCACGAAAGGTTAAATCTTAAATATTGCTCCGATTTCTTTAAAAAAAATGGGCACAAATTGTTCATCTTTCCTAAAAGACTGCACCAAAAACATTTTGCACCCTCTAACATAATTTTAAAATTCGTGAAATTCGGAGATCAATAGAAGTCAATGGGGTTGACCTTGTTTGTCATTTATCTTGATAAACAAATATAATGAGAGTACCAACTACTTTTGTTGTAATCCCTGTGGAAAGGCTAACAATTTGAGACCATTTTCAAAGAAAACGGTGCAATATTAAGATTTAACCTTTGGCGATGACCTTTGGCATTTGACGATTTTTGTATCATATCTCCGTAACCATACCTTGTAAGTAGTACAAACTATATACCCTTTTTAATCCTTGTGACAAGACGAACACTTTGGTTACCTTTTACAGCAATCCAGGCATTTTTCATTTTTGACCCCTGTATTATCAATTTTCCCCCTCCTGGATTCCGCCCACACTTTCAGGAGGGGCATCCCCGCTAAATTTGTTTATTAACCTTCATAGAAGACAAATCCACTGAGAGATGCTCTGCTCTCTAAGGTCACGGAATTGCTCCAAATGACCCAACTCTATCTTTCCACAGAGTCCTGATGTTTGTGAAACGAGTTTTGAATCTGTTTTGCGTTTAGTGTGGTTTGGTGTGTATTCGCGTATGATTTTCATGCTAAAATTGATTTTGTTGATGTGTGGGTTTCAATAGGGCCTAAAATGTCAGAAAATGATGGGGTTCAAATTTTCGGACCGCTACCCCCTTCTTCAAGGGGGAAATGTTAGAACACGGAAAAAATTTAAAATCGAGTCAAATTGTGTTTTAATGTACACTAACGCGTTCGTCTCCTTATAAGTATATATTTTCCTAGGTTCCAACCTTTAGTTAAAGCGGTATAACCCCATAATGGTTCAAGGTCACCCTGAGGGTAAATGCTCCAATGTTGTTGAAAGTAGTGTCAAGTGATTCCCCTTGTCATAGGCCTACTGAAACAGAAAATGCATTTAACTGATTTGGTGATATCACCATTGCAACATCCAGGGAAAGTTTTGGTGACTCCCATATTATACCATGTAGACCCTGTAACTTGTAGCTTAAACCATGTAACTTTGTAATTAACCAACCAAATGTCACACGCTGTAAAATAATGCATTTTTGGATCCTATGAGACAATACAAACAACTTATCACCAGTTTCAACAAAATCTGAGCATACTTTTTCTAATCCCTACAAGGAGACGAACATGTTAATATACAAGTTGACTCGATTTCAAAGTTTCCCCTGAAGTAACACCCCCCTACCTTGAAGAAGGGGGAAGCAGTCTGAAAATTTGAAACCCATCATTTTCTGACGGTCTGGTCCCTATTGAATGAAAAACAGCAAGAAAAAAAATTTAGCACAAAAATCCTACGGGAACTGTTTCATTGACATACCAAAGCACACTAGTTGGTCTGCGAGTTTCCAGTGGTATGGAGCTATTTTATGAAAAATTAATATATACATGGTAGCTCATGGTTAATGTGCCAGTTATGTTCGAGGTTTAGTATAAATTGAGCTACTAACCCACTGAAAGTATTTCGGCGGGGAATGAGTAGCGTATGCAGATGTCCGGATGTCCGTATGTGCAAAACACGTTAACCAGACTGCTCTTTTCTGACGTTGTAGGTTTGTAGGTCTACATTGACGAATTTCAAAGAGACTTGGAGGGAGCAGGGCTTTGCAACTACACCTCAACAGATGTGTGATCAAAGGTCATCTAGCTATCACGTGGGTTGGCGGGGACAGCATGTACCCACAACGTAATTCTGAGTTCTGTTTTTTCAACTTTGTTTCCTTTTAGTTTTTCTTTTCTGGGTTTTCAATGTCTTATTAAAAGATACAAGATATTTCTCTTTTTTGCCAAACCATGTCAATTTCCAGTTGTATCAGTTCAGGATTTAATGACTTATTCAAACACGTATTGAGTTAAAGAGAGCCTTTTAGAGTAAATCGATCTAATTTCCACTTGTGCCACTTGTGATCGTTTTGTGCCAGAGATTCTCCAACTGTGCGTTTTGTGTATTTTGTAGACCATTTGAATTTCCATTTGTGTCACTTGGGGATTCGATGTCGTATGTCGAATTAGGTTTCATCATATTTACCAAAGATTGATCTTCTAATTGATGTATCAATATCCATTGCCAGAGATATTATTTTTTAAAGAACAAAAATAAATTTTCACTTGACAGATTACACAACGTTTTACCAATCGTGATATATTCAAGTTTGAGTTGTTTCGTTAGGATAGTCATACTGCTTTAAAAGTATTATTTGCATGACCAACTTCGTTATGTAACATTGCTTCTTTTTTGTACTTTATCCATCATTTCTTTACCACGAAAATTGTAATTGCCACAGTACACAAATCTCATTTCACCAAGCCATAAATAACAATGTAACATAATGTCACAAATTAACCGGTGTGGCAGGAGATATGGTCCTCCGGACTAAGTTCACCTACAACGGCGAAGAATAGGGCACTTCGATTCAGTTGACTTCATGCAACATTAGTTTCCGTTGTCGTCTATGGAGCCCGGACTATGGCTCCGGGTGGACCATATCTCCTTTTACAGAGGCAGATTTTTTTTTAGATAGGTGTATTCTCTACTTTTAATGATAAGGAATAAAGAAATGAATTACCATCAGTATTTTGAATATTGTTTCTATGGACATTTCGGAGGGTGTTTGTATGACCTTAAACAATAGGTCTTATTCAGGGAACATCTGCGCATGTCTGGGCAAATAGTTTACGCCTACGTTGTAACAAGATATTGTTTTAAAAGGGACAATCACAGTCTCGAGTAAACGTTAAGGTCCTAAAGGTCCGTTCATACTTTACCGCATCTGCGTTGCGGTGCCAGAATTGCAGTTCTTTTCCCAAAATACCGCATTGCGGTACCGTAATGAAGTTACTGCGGTCCGTTTCACACTTCCCTGCATGTACAGTGCAATGCTTGCATTGCCCGCATAGCAGTCTCTCTCGCCCAAGATGCTGTATTATGCAATACTGCACAAGTGAAATTTGTTTTAACTTGCACTGCAGTTGCGGGTTGCATCAAGTTGCAGTAGTTTGCAAGTGATCGTATATCAGCACTGCAGCAGCTAGAAGTATGAACGGACCTTAAAGGTCCATGGACATTCTTTAAACATACTTATAGACCACAACCAAAAATGTTTCATTCATATTTATGTATGGGACAATGTACCATCTGCATGAAGCAGTAATTTGAGAGAAACCGTATTTTGATAAAAATTGGCATAATATCCATGTGTTTTTGGACAAGCTTTCAAAGAATCCAAAATGAAAGTGATTTATCGCGCGGCAACGGACCCCAGAATTGACGTCCCTGCGAGTACCAAATAACGCGGTACGCGATAACGCGTCATGATTCGTCATCGTGGAACGGAGGTGCGCGTGGCCCAGTTTCCTTGCATACGTAACACAGTTGACTTTCTGTGGGGGGAATGCGTTGTACGTTTGTATCATATGGCATAAATAGTTTTCTTTCTTGATTTGATGCCTTAAATTCGATTATAATGCGCTGGATTGTCGACGGCTGCACCAGCGGTGACCGTAACGACAAGTGAGAATCAGAACATAATAGCTTTATTTAAGTTCCCAGAAAAGAAACCGACAGGAGTGATATCTGGAGTGTGCGGTGTGGTTAACCCACGTGTGAGCTTTGTTTACACTTTTACCTGACTTCATTAAACGTGGTCACATCCAACTCCAGCATCTTGATAACGCGTTCGCGAAACAGGAGAAGGCCCTCCAGTTTGGGGTAATTTATCCTTGAAATTTACCCCTTCCCGATGTCACACTTTTAACTCTTGTTGGCGATATGATCAGGATCTGTTGAGGTACAAAATGTTAAGAATTAGGAAATGTCTACTCGGCCATGTCCCTGTAACATTTACTCTTGCGGTGTGACGACAGGAAATGGATCGAATATAGGCGGCAATGGGTTTCGTAATTGCTACTGCAACGTCACTGTGGGGGGGGGTGGCGGAGTCACTGAAAGTAGTGGAGTTCCTCAGGTTGGGTTGGGTCGTAAATGACCAAACACAGACTCAGGAAGGCGGGGGTGGAGGTGGGGGGTGTGTGGGTGTTGGTGAATATCGATGACGCTAAGTGTGGTCAATAGTGTGACTCAATTCTGTCTAAGGTATACTCGACAGGTTGGACAAAGCTTCCAAATATCTAACGTATGTACGCCTTCAAAAGACAAAACCACGCCATGCTAAAGTTTAAATGTGATGAATTTTCTTTCTTTTTATATATCTCGTGGATCATTTTCATTACCAAAATACATTAAAATGTCGTCAACATCTTCACCTTAGTGTGGTACAGACAATAGATAAAAGAACGTCGTCCAGATGGCTACACACTAATTATTGTATAACACCGGTCGTTTGAAAATCAAGCATACTACCTAGTATTATGTGGGAGAAACCACGGATACACAGACCCTCCTCGAATATTAAAAAACATTGTTTGTTCAAGCGAGGGAAGCGAGCGGACTCGAATTAAAGCTTGTTCTGGTGAAGCAGAGATTGTGTGTTGTTGTGAATTGCTGTTGTTTGGTTTTTAATGAAGCATATGCAACGTGTTGACTTACATAAATAAATTGCAATAATTAACCGTGTTAACAACGTCCAACGTGCCGTATGTGGATAGCTTCAGTATACACCGTGTTTGTCGCATTATAACGCTTCGGTGCAAACAAATACGTTGTCTCTTCTTATAAATTCGTTATAGAAAAGGAAAATCCGCCATTTATTGCACTGTGCTCTGGTCGACAGTGCCCAACCTAACCTGTTCAGCATACAATATTGGCTACAAGTTGGGCTAGGCCCCGCCACCCCGGAGGCTAGCGTAATCCACGCATTCGTCCATTTCACTAGATCCTCATATTAGAATGCAACATACGAAAGCATGAAATGTCACATTTCGTTCTGTAGATTTCTTCTGTAAAGTTAATGAGGAATTTTAACATGAAGAACAGCGACCAAAATTGTGGCCGACGCATGCAGTTCTAACCTCAGCTATTTGGCAATGCGCTTACTGACCACTGATTTCAAAGACAATGTTTGTGTCAAGTTCAGCCGACGAGGCCACCGGTACTTTGCCGGATGGATATTCTCTTTTGGTGCGATCCTCACTGATTTGAGGAAAATGGATCCGTAAGAGTTCAAGCGAATTCACCTCAATCATATAGTTTAACATAATAATTTTCCTGAAATAAGACTAGAGACATTTGAATTATACATTAATTTGGTCCCTGGCGTCTGACACCGTTATTCGTTAGAATAATTGCACAAATCTGGATGATCAAATTAAGATAACCATAGTCAAAACATATACCGTCTGTACAACTACATTTACCATACTTCGACATTACCGAATTGGTACAACCACACTTAGGCCTACTGACAGTTCAACCAGATCTGCCTTAGTTGAACCATCTACTATCGTTAATAACCCTTTTGCAATAGGCAGTCGTGCCATCGGGCAAGAGACCCACATTGTGTGACAACAATACAGCCACCTGTTAAAGCCCAAAATGTACAGGCGACCTATTAGGTCAATACTCTTGGTATTTCTATCTACCACAGTGTGACGTCGTATTGCAAAGGGTCAGACTGAACTAGCCAGGTTCATTTCCAATGTGACTGGAATGACCGTTCACCCAGATTTATTGTCGGTATCAGACACATAATTACCGACATAAAGTGCCTGCCGCCAGCGGTCCTGCATGGAATGTTTAAATCGCTCTAAAGTCAGAGCATCAGGCCTATTTATGGAATGGAATGCATGTTTTCGTTACATGACGTGCAGTGGCTTGAGTCCCGAATGTTACCGCGTTTATATGTACAGCAAACTGTTATAAAGTACTCATTATAAATTGTTATGCAAAACAAGGAAAGTATTACGTGCACTTTGATTTAAGGCATCATTTATTGAATGTAATACGGTATATCGGCTATACATATTTTTGTAACAGGGGTCGTGCCACGCACTATTCATGCATGCAAATGAAACAAGTACCTTGAGGTCGTCTAACCTTATTAAAAGAAACATCTTAGTCGAAAAAGGTATGTTTACCTTCTTTGATCATTAAAGTACAAACGGGTAGGTATACATATGCCGCCGCCGATATGTGTGACATTTTCATTGTTATTTTACAAATGCAACGATGGGCCATCTCCCTCTACCATGGGAAATTTTATTTCATTATATAAGAATGGGTCATCTTTTTGCCAATTCTACTACATGAAAAGGTCAGTTAATTTCGTTTTTTGGTCTACAAGCACTAGGTGACTATAGAATGGATTGACCAATTGGGCGATTTTTGGAAACTAAATCCCCGGCTAATTCCCAAGTCAACTATATGTCAGTGAATGAGTCGTGTATCTGGACCTTTCTTCACTATTAAAATGGGTCACTTGTTACCCATTGGAGACACACAAGTATCCAATTTTGCATCAAGTACTCCCGGGTCTAAGTAGTTGACAACACTTGCAAAAATGCTCTTAGCCAAAATCTGTTGCGTTTTAGAGGCTGTTTCTAGGTGGGTTGACTTAGAATGTGGCAATCGGATAGTATTGCAACATATCCATTCCCCGACTTGAACAAATACCATTTGGCACAATTACGTTATACCCTTCAGAGTCTATTTCGTTCTTCTTCTTGCGTATGAGGCAGCAACTAAATGTATCGAAGTTGGTGGAGCCAGCTCACTGTTGACTGGTTGGGGTTGAGAAGTCTATATCCACCGTGAACGAGAGGGCACTCATTGAGAATGTGATCCGCAGTCTGTGATGGAGAGCCACATTGGCAGATTGGAGATGGTCGCAGCCCCCATTGGTACATATTGCTGTTGAAACGATAGACATCTGTGCGAATCCTGTTATAGGTGACCCATTCCTTACGTGGAAGGTTACTACAAGGTGGGAGTTCGTTCATAGGTGTGATAGTGAATTGGTCTGGTCCTGGAGTATCTAGCCAGGCAGTGTTCCATGTCTGTAAGATGTTGAATGGAGAGCTGGAGAGTATAGCAGCGTGCCGACAGAAAGGTCGATGAGAGCGCAATCTCTGTCTGCTGAGCTGGTGTAATTCTTTGACAATAGGCAACAGTGCTTGTTATCCAACAGAGCCTTATTCACCAGTTTATGGGTGAAGTTCTCTCAAAAAGCACTGCAGGTGCAATGCCTGAAAGCACTGGTAGAAACTCAGATGGAGTTGGATGTAGGCAGCCAGTAATGGTTCTCATGGTCTCATTGAGTACTGTGTCCAGTGTGAGAGCTATTTCGTTGACGGAGTATGATACAGAGTTGATACGAAGGGTATAACATAATGATGTCATTTATTTTAACAGGTTTGGTTGGTTGAATGGTTGGTTGGTTGGCTAACAAAATTCCTACTCTCCTCACGTGATTGACACATTCTATCTTCACTCAAAATAATACTCACGCAAAACGTTTCCAGTTTAAAAAATGCCTCGCACACATACCACACATTCATTCGCTTCCTACAAACAAGCATAAAATGACTTGTATATCTCTGCCACTGTCTACAGAATATTCATTTACCTCAAATATTGATCTTTTGACACTCTTCTCTTTCTCTTTCCTTCACTAACTTGCTTTCGATCCTCACAACCCTTTGTCTTTTCTGTCATTCATCTCTCGGTTTTTAAATTCTTGCGCCCAACCATCAATCATTGTCGGTCAAAAGCATGTTTACAAAATAATGTAAGGTGACACAAATTTAAGCAAACAGATAGATCATTTTTAATATTCAGACCAGGGTCGAGTTTTTGGCGACACTTAGGCTAGTATAATAAAATTAAGGCTTAAACCACCACTAATGGCAATTAAAACAAACTTTATGATATTATTCTTAGAAACAGTCATAGAATAACATCAAAAGTCACAGAGTGACACATGCAAAAAGTAGCAGGTGTAACGTTTAAACAAGGGTCAAAAAGTGATTAGCTGATCTGTAAGGCTCAAAGGATTAAAATAGTATATACTCTGGCTATCTACGGCCAATAAGTTCAATAGATATTGGGTGATGGCTGTTCAAGGTCATCTTGAAAGGTAAAAACGAACCAATACCTATGAAAATAGTGTCAAATTATTGGTCTTATTAGATATTAACCCATCTTTAGTCTTGAAAAGTACACACTGAAGCCTCAAGCTGACCGACGAATAATTTGTCACCAGTTTCGACGAAATCGGATCGCTCTGAAAACTTTTCCCCATGACCTTGATAACTGTAAAACTATTGTCCACAGATATGATAAACATATTTACATTATTTGAATCAACATACTCCACCCCCCCCCCCGCCTTTTCCAGTTGGTGACTTTCTAACCCAAAAATTAAAGGTCTCGTCCTTAGGACCCCAGATTTTACCAGAAGTGGTGGTCAAATTATTGTATCTGGAGAATCTTCTACTATTTATGTCATTTCCCCTGTAAGCCTGTGAAATAATAGGACTTGAAATGTTTGGTTTGGATATTGTGACCAAAACAGTGATCCATTTTGATCGACCAATATGAAAAATTTAAAGGCAAAATTGTGCATCTTACAAATAATCAGTATTTTTTGTTAAATACCACCTCGGCACCACGATGTCGAATGTCACAATTGCCACAAAATAGCAATATATACATGGATCAGAGAAGATTACCATCTTCTATTAATGCATTACACGCATAGGTACACATCTCGTGTATAATTTCTACAGGTCGCACCATAAAGCACGTATTACAAAAAGGCACGAACATCACTAAGCCATTTACGGTGGGTGTGTTACAATTCCTGAACATCAACAAGAGTATTTGAATATATAGTTTTCAAGTTCTGTAACATATTTATTGCAGATGACGTAATTAACGTAGTCCTCATTGCAGTCGGATCGAAAACCGGTTTCTTAAAGTAGAGTATATATGTACAAATGTATAGATATAAAAAAATCGAGACCAGCTCTCAAAGAGAAATTGTATTCCTGTTTATAGTCACCACTTCAAAATGGACCGCTTTTTTTTACTGAGGGCGCCTTTCAATAAGACAATCTCCTTTAGTAGTCTCATTTGAAATACACGTGTACGTGAGTAACACGTCAAGTCGTCAATAAAACGGTTGATTTATTCAAATGATTTATCATCGTCAGGTTCGAACGCGTTTGTCAGCTAATTTTCAGTTCTAATCCCAACATTAAACCACACCCTTACCTAAGCCCCAAACCAAACTCTAACCCTGAACCGTAACCCCAATTAACTTGAAGACCAAACGAAAGCGGACGAAATGACGAGACACCGATTTGTCGTAGTAGTATTATAAGGTGTTATATCCTAACATGTTGGGAGATTTTCTCCTACTTCACTGTCACAATACTAAGTCGAAAAATATTCAGCACTTTATTCAAATTGAGCTGGTCTGACCACTGAACTACACTTTCTACCAAGCAATCACACAAACGTTCTTTCGTTTGTACAAATGTTATTATAATTTACTGTGTGAAAAATAGAATTAATACTTAAATATTTATATTTTCAAGTTGCCGTAGCAAGCAATGCACCAGAATTTAGAATATATTATTTGTAAAAAGAATACTTAAAATGAACTATACTTAAAGGTGCCGCTGTACATTAAAATTCATTTAAACTTAAAATATACAAAGTGTTCAGCAAAGGTGTTATAATAATACAGCAAAACTTAAATACTACCATTATATAATACTAAGGAAGAAAATAATTTACACAATAATGAACGCAATTATATTAGGGTTCAGCCCCAGCTTTGTCAGAGCGTATGTGGTAAAAAACCAAATGAATTCAATTCTTAGTATTTGACTACCTTCTACGAAACTGCACTTCCATCCCAAGGAGCTATACACATCAGAATTAGATTTTTATCACATCAAAACATCAGCAAAATTATTAAAATGGCGGCATTTGGTCCCTTGATCATAATCCGAGCACTAAAAAGCATGTACTTTATGAAACGCTTAAGTTTTTGTGACCTTGGCAAAAACTGAACATAACATTTACGACACAATCACAGACAGAGGGATTGGTGTCCCATCTCTTTCTTTGAAGTACAAAGTTGTTTACGTTCTGGCTGTGACCGTTGGTGGCGGTATCTTGGTAGGTGTTGGTGTGAGGACTCCATGTGGTGGCCCAGGGGTAGCGGGTCCTGTCCTTGGCCGGCTGTCGCATTCACCGTCTCGGCATGCTTGGCATAAGGCTGCATTGTGTTGTGTCCGGGGTTTTCCTGCCCTGCGGTCATATCGGATTGGTGGTTTAACAAAGCCATAGTATGTCTTGAATTTAAAAGTAAAAGGAAATAACAATTATTATCTAAACGATGTACAAAGTAATAAGGCACTGTGTAATTAACAAGCAAAATCTTAAGTTTTACCCTAAAATAGTCCTTATCGTGTCCAGTAAACTAGCATCCTTTCATAAGACATTTTGATGATTTTTTATCAACTGGCTTAAGCCATATAATGCCATGGAGCCATTAGTGTAGTACAAACGAAAATGCTTCATCCGATTTCAATCCGACAATGGCCTTAGGATCCTCAGATGAAGACCGGTACAAGAAACAGACATTGCTCAAAGGTCAAATGTTATAAAGCCTTTGTTTAAATTCTTAGTAACTTCTCCCGTTCTATGGTTACAGTAGTGAATTCGACTAAGCCATATCTCTCATCGGTAATGACTAATACATTAGTCATTTATGGTGTTCCCTTTGTTTGTTTAGGGCAATTAAGTGATTTGAAAGCAAAGTCAAAAGTCAGTTAAGATCATTAGAGTCAAATTTATTTAGGTATTTCATTCTCAAGCCTCCTTATATGCATCTTTATTAAGTGCCCCTTTATCAATCCATTATATTAGCCTAGGGGTATTTTCTTTTAACTTTAGGCAAAATTTCCTGCAGGTGTCTTCACATGTAGTAGAAGTTTTAGACAAAAGGTCAAAGGCCAAATGTCATTTGCCAGCCAATGTACAAATGCAGTCATCTAGGGGATATGCAAGTTTAACTCGTTGTATTTTTATATATGTAATTTACTACTTTCCAATAATTATTAACATTCAATGTTAGTTTCTGATTGACTACTGTCTTTTTTTGTTTGATGTTATTATAGGTAATGTTTTACTAAATTAAATTCCTTCTTACTTGTCCGATGCGATTGTAGAGATTACACAAGACTTTGTTGACTTCTTCGGGATACCACATGGCGGGTTCAAATATGCCGTTGTTGCACCGCATACATTGCTGACCGTAGAGTTTAAATTGCACATAGCCTTCGCAAAACGGGAGATGGAGAAAATACCAGAATACCACGCGGCCTTTCATCGATGTCCATCCATGGCCACAAAACAAGTCGAAAAAAGGAAATATATAAAAAGATCAATCGACTAACTCATTGTTTCTTTGACATTAGGCAACTGGATGGTTTTGCATAGTTTCATTCTTAGGCGGTTTGGGCTTTTAACACAATCTTTACTACACCATCAGCCGCAATCAAGGAAAACTTCTGTAGCTACAATGGCAAACTCAAAACTTCGCAATGTTTGGCTTTCGCGATCACTATGTTGATACGCGAGATCACTGAATGGCGTCTGGATGACCTTAGAATCCACGAGGCGCTCTTACCCATGATGACATTGAAATGACCTTTAAAACTTTTTGGGCATTAAATATTTACTACACTCATCAAGGTTCATAGCCATACAACATATTTTAATGATAAGACCTCTCATGACCCCTGATGACCTCAAAATTACCTCACATCCACAAGCAAATACAATCTTGATCTTTTTAGGACCAAGTTGCACCCTACTAAATTTGAGGGCCGTGCGAATGTAGTCTCCGAGAAAATAGCCGGGAAGACAGACATACAAACAGACGTATCATTATATTGATGATGTCGTTATAAATGGCTACCATTCTGTTTCAAGGAATGGCCAATCAGACGTCAGAAATGTTGGAAACACCTAATTTAGATAAAAAGATCCACGCAAAATTGGTTCATGCCTTTGTCACATCTAGAATGGATTTTTGTATCCCCCTGCTTTTCGGCTTATATGACAAGGACTCCACAAAGATTCAATGGGTGCAAGATATCGCACCTCCATCGGTCCTTTTCGAGCCACTCATTGGAAACACATTAACACTAGTGCTTCACCAGCTCCATTGGCATCCAATCACAAACACATCCTTCTATTCACCTAAAATACTATTCAACACAGGGCGCCCGATTTCATATCAGACCTCGTCCAATTACAAGTATCATAGAGGTGAGGGTATGTTCATCCTTGACTGAAAGATCTGCTGCCATGTTTGGTCCGTGTCCTACCTAAGATATCCAAGATGACGTCCAAAGTAAAAGCTCTAGCTAATAATACTCAAATACATCAATATACTTAAGTGAAGAAATATCTTAGTGGACATTATAATTCAATCTCTGACACTTTCAAAAGTCGTCACATACTTCAAGTTCAAAATAACAGTCAAAATAGTCCCATATCAACAAATATATAGGTTGATATATACAATCAAAATATGTATGAAATACATAGGTATATGCTATTGGACACAATAAACATACTTCCGATACTTTAAACTGGCCTGACGATGTCAGCCAATATGACAGCCAAAATGTGAAAATCTTTTAAAAAAAATGATACAAATTTACAATTATCAGCCACAAATCAAAATTAATATTTCAATGAAACAATTAGAAATGTACCTTGAATAAATTACCAACTCATAACGGACATTTTGATTTTTTAATGATCCATATAGACACCAATACCGGTGTAGAAGTAATTATAGTTCGGCGTACTCACAGTCCGGCTACAACGTAAAGGAATAAGGCACTCGATTCAGTTGACTCTTCACGCAACATTAGTTTCACGCCTTATTCCGTTATCGTCTATGGAGCTCGGACAATGGCTCCCGTCGGACTATAGTTGTTTTCACACCGGTATGGCCAAAAGTGAAAAAAAATACCATAGGAATTACCATTTTGCCATATTTGTCTTTATTTGAAATTTGACGTATATTTAGAAATAAGGATTGTCAGGTATTAAAGTCTGACTCAGAGATTTCTGAATATAATTTTTTTAATACATTAATTAAAAATAGTCAACTAGAACCAAAGATAGTCACCTAGAATGCTCAATTCCAAATTTTGAGATGAATCGGAGTTTTCGTTTTGATGCAGTAAACATTTATGTGCATATAACAGTGCCATAGGATACTGTGTATAACAAAATTTCCGGATCCGGAATTTTTAAACAAAGATGTGATTTTCTATATGAAGGATTTCGATTTGAGCTTAGCTATTTCACACAGTGATTAGTATATGGACAAGCATTATGTACATGCAAAAAACACAATTTGTTTGAAAATTGAGGGCGCCCTCATCGGGAAATCTCTGAGTCAGCCTTTTTTTTTTTTTTTTTTTTCTCACAGTCCGGCTACAACGTAAAGGAATAAGGCACTCGATTCAGTTGACTCTTCACGCAACATTAGTTTCACGCCTTATTCCGTTATCGTCTATGGAGCTCGGACTATGGCTCCCGTCGGACTATAGTTGTTTTCACACCGGTATGGCCAAAAGTGAAAAAAAAATACCATAGGAATTACCATTTTGCCATATTTGTCTTTATTTGAAATTTGACGTATATTTAGAAATAAGGATTGTCAGGTATTAATTGTGGCCAATAACTATACCAGGGTATTTCGCAAATACCTTTAATCCATGCATTTGCTATTATCGGGTTTATTCTGAAATGTATCTGTTTTGGTATGTGGCAATTTTAATAGTCACAGAAATTGATTTATTGGTTCCAGTAACATATTTCTTAGCAGAAATATTTACTGATATAGTGTTGATTCATCTATTACCAGCTATGGCGTTCACCTTGGACGCCATCCTGGATATCTAGTGAACGCCACGGCCCTGATCCGGCAGTATTCCATTTTTGTGATCTGGATGGAAGACCCTTTCAGCCCATGTTGTCAATAGTTCCGGCGCTTTTCGTATAAATAAACCTTAACCTCGAACTAGTGGGTGAAGTAAATGGCGGTTCAACTTACATAACAATGCATTCAACTTTTGCAAGATAATTGATTTTGTACAGAGAGTATCGAACTCGTGTAAATGTTTCCATTCATATTGGTCTCAGATATTACTGTCATTCGAGGATCTCCCCGCAAATGGCGAAACCGCGCAAAAAGCGGATGGCGCTCTTTCAAGACTGTTATGTCAGGAGAGACGTATCAACGTGTCACCAGACGGTCTGTTCGAAGGCTGTCCAAGAAGCACGATCCCACACTCGATGGTTTCTGATGTGGTGCCTTTCTCTACTGCTTTTCATTTCATATTCAGTTTCAGCCACAGTCATTGGAGGAGAGTTTGTGAAGATCAATGACTTGCACTAAAAATTTATCTTCTGCTAAATGAATTGACAATCTGGTTAATAATATAGGTCTACCATTCTTATTGAAGTAAATATTTTAAAACTTAAATGGTGTTTCAAATCGATTTAATTGCCCTAAAGTTTAGGATTCAAGTCTGAAGAAAAAAAAACAACTGATTGCTAACCAAATATTCAGTTAAGTCAGCGGGTAATTTAGGTAATTTTGCAATGAAACGAACGCTTAGTGGGTTCACATCTCTGGTACATAGACGTACTGACCATAGAATTGTTGTGGTGTAGGGCCGCAAGTAATTCCAGTATCTCAAGTCACCTCTATTACTGATACAGATTTCTTGGTATAAATCTAGCCCCATGACGCTGCCAATATTACTGATACTTACAGGTTTCTTGTAATAAATTGAGCCCCATGAGGCTAACACTATTACTAATACTTACAAAAAGCGACCCCTCGAGATTTGTCTTATGATTTGAATAAAGGGATAAAAGCAAATCAAAATGTTGAAATGTCGCCATTTTGCTGATTTTTTTTTCCTTCAAAATAAGACGTGATCCAAAATTCTGCTATTGATATGGGTTTCTTGCGTCATTTATTTCCTAAAGGTGTATACTTTACTATATTGATATTTGGAAGATATGATACAAGACATTCCACTTTCACTGATCTGTAGTGCTCTTTAACAGCAGGAACTTATCTCATGCTCTTTAAGACAACCCCATCATTGTTTATTCATCACAAAACAGCAAATCTTAACTTAATACAGGCATATCATATAGCAGAGAGCAGAGCAATGAGTAAGGCGTCGCAAAATAAACATTACAATAGAAAATACAAATAACATTTGTTCAGCACTATCTTCGCTAGCTCAAAAGAGAAGAAGTCAACAATACAGCCTATCTAAAATGGTGCAATTTGGAATTTTTTTTTTAAACATGGAATCGCGAATGAAATTCATTCAAACCTATATCGAATTAAAAGAGCAAAGACCATGCTTGCTAATGCTTTTTATTTGATCTCATTTGCTTTTGGCAAATTTGAGATACGCTCAACTGCAATGAGTTGAATTTACGTTTGTGTTACTTTATAGGGTAATGCACAGCTCATTCAAACACGTTGCATTTGACTGAAGTTTGGTTGTGATCATGTTCTCAGCATGACAGAATGTAACGAGTTTTGTGTCTGATTGTGCAGACAATTTGATACTCTCTGATGATGGTATCATATGGGATATGCAGCTTCCTTCAACTAATCACGGAGAATTTTCAATACCTACACCTTCTTATGTTTCGTGTACTTAAACATGGGTGACCCCATCGTGATCCGATTGTTCATGTGATATTTTCTCCTTCACATGGAAGCATATCAACTACAAAATCTAATTACACATTTTAGTTAAATCGGTCCACACGTTGGGATAGTGAAAAATGTGTACTACATTTCAGATTTCAACAGCCACTTCCAGGATGTTTCTACTATTATGCAATACATTTTCTGACTTTTTTGAGTTTCTTCATGAAGTGAAATCACTTCATTGATGTCAGAATCCGTTTAGATAACAGTTGTGTTTTTTGCAATTGTTAACTATGGCGTAAGACAAGAAAGGTGACGAGATATCAACTGATTCAGCGCACAGTTACAAAGCAAACATTTAATTCAATCGTGGATGCTACTCTACCATATACCAGTATATCAAAATCAAGCATAAATTGTAGGTTGTCCAATACTCTTCAAGGCATAACACGACATGTTTTCATACGAGAAATTTCAGAAATTTGAGCTCAGCAGCAGGATCAGCACTGATATACCAGAACCTTTGGCGAAGGTCTCCAATCCTATTATTCTTTGGGAGCAAAACAAAGCACCCTATTCACAAGATAAAAAAAATAAATTTATGAATTGGTCAAGTTGTTTAGTGCGCATGGAGGAAGTTTTTGTGTGGTTGATTGTTTTTAAAGCAATAAGTATCATCCCTCTTGCTTGTCGCTGTTATCGTGCGATTGGTAAAATAGTCTCAGGCATAATGATTGTTGCAGGTTACCATGCCCAAATAGGGGTCGTCAACCCTTTAACTACATTGCTCGAGACATCCAGCATGATCCATCTGACATCCACAACTTAAAAGCAATAATGGAACATTTTTGAAAGAGCGCCCCCAATTTTCAAAATTAGGAGATTTTTGCACAGTTGTGTTGGTAATTGTCTAGTAAACTATACCTGCGAACGCAAATGCTAAAAAAATGCGTATTTGTCATAAAAGAAACGATTGTGTAATTAGAATCGGGATCCCGATTGCAATTTAACGCCGGAGATGGAAACGCCAATTTTATGTCCGTTCATGATGAAATAGCTGACCTCTAACTTAACTTGCCTGAACCGAAGGAACAACTAATGAAAGAGCGTAGACACGTACATGGCGCAATTTCCCGACTATTTCAAATTGAGAGGACGTTTCCAGCAGCCGTTGAATTATTATCGGATATCTCCGATATTAATTATTCTAATTACAAAATCCTTCTTTTGCGACACATAGAGAATTTGAGCTCTACCATTCACAGGTCTTGTTTACTAACCAATTACCAATGCAACTGTGCAAAAATCTCAAAATATTTGGAAAATTGGGGGCGCTCTTTAAAAAAATGCGCTGGTGCGGCTGCGACCGCTAGAGATAGATAGACGGATCACCCCCTTGAAATCAAATTGTGTGTTCCTTACCTGGCAACAAAATCTAACTTTCGCACTGTCTTTGAAGCGCCGCCAACGTGGGCTTGGGCACATGTCTGTCGGTGAGAGATACCAGATGTGAGGAAGGTAGGGAGCGAATACTTTGGAAAATTCACCGTGCCATATCTCATCCAGCCATGACAGAAGATAATATACCCACACACAAAGTCGATGAGTTTGAACGTACATTAGAAAACCATGCCCACTTGATCACATGAACATCGTTTTTTGACTTTCAACTTTGAATATTAAGTCATAATGGGGTTACAACACAATGAGATTGGTTAGAATATCCGTTAAACCTATTAAATGGCAAAAAAGTACTATAGAAACATGTGATTTGTTTCACATGAAATATCGTTTTGATTACGCATTTCGGTTAGCTAAGTTTTGGGTTTATCGTTTCTATACATTTGACAAATCTGTTGTAAACGCGTTGTGGGTTAAACCAAGTACAATGGAAAGATACATTCATCTCATTCCGACCTCAATAAACTGGTGTCAATGATAACCTGAGTTATTGATGAAATAGATATGAAGCGACTCAAAACTTAAAATTCAGTTCGGAAATTGTGACCCACCACAAATACAAAAGGATTGAGCATTTTTAGTGTCAATCTACTGAGAATCATCCTGGAATAGGTCGTGTGAGTGAGAGAAAGGTAGCGTCGCAATGCAATGAGCTGCCATTTATCAGGAATTCCCATCAAACAATCTAATGCCAAGTCTTTGGTCAGCAGGCTCTTGACAATGGCTTTCACGGGCAACTGAGTCCAGGAAAAGATAGATTGAGAGTTATCATAATACACACATGGCAGCTATGGCCAATTATGACCTTCTTGTATTCACACGACGAAAAAATAATATTATTCCATGCCAGTTCATGATTAGTACAAAGACAACTGAAAGTAGTCCTGAAAAGTCGTAGTCGCCTAACGAGAACCCAATTCATTATTCCTTTTTGAAAATTGTTTCACTAGAATCTGTCACATCCGTTGACAATTTTGTCCGGATCCCGCGTGCCGATGGACCAGTGAAATCGTATTTATTCAGGTCCTTTTGTAATTGTTTGATGATCTTGTATTCGCAGTGTGTCAAGGTGCTCTTAAAATAAAATAAACAAGAACAAAATCCATTCAATAAATTCATAAAATGTTCTAAGTTCAAAAATGATTATTAGACAACGGCGCCGGTAATTTAAGTATAGAAAGTTTAAATGACTATAAAATAATTAAATCATTATTGAAGGGCTGAAAAAAGAAGATAAGCAAAGACATAAATCAGTAGATCAAGAAAGATGTACTAAATTAAAAACAAAGAACCAAAAAAACAATAATCACAAGAGACAGGTGTACAGAATGACCATAGGTAGGATCTCAGATTAGGGAAAATACATCCACAAATACCAAGAACTTCATCCATACTCACCCCCACAATAGCAATTTGATTTGTATGATAGATATTAGGCAAGCCACATTTTTAAAAGAAAAAAACCGACCTTGGAAGGCAACGAAAATAATGAATAGGATGATTACTTTCAATACTATTTGACCACTTTCATTTTTTGAACTCCTTTACAACCCTTAAAATATATTGTAATTCTGTCGGCACAGAGTCACGGGAATTGGAAATGTTGTTCTTCAGGCCTTCTATCAGAATAATACCAAAAATATTCTATCACCCAATTGGGTGATAATGTGATAAAAGTACGATATTTATTTTTTTTTAGTAAAATTACCATAAACAAATATTTCTTTGTTATTTATCTAAAGGTTATGTCATTCTCAAAATTTGACTCACGCCAATTGTAGGATATTGTATGATT
This sequence comes from Ophioderma brevispina, assembly GCA_023653785.1. Taxonomy (NCBI): domain Eukaryota; kingdom Metazoa; phylum Echinodermata; class Ophiuroidea; order Amphilepidida; family Ophiodermatidae; genus Ophioderma; species Ophioderma brevispina. The sequence continues at coordinate 70,411 of JAMKCH010009737.1, read as the reverse complement.
AAATTGAATTCTAATTTCTTGTTGTTTCAAACCTGCAAATTATCAAACTTAGGAGGAATAGAATACGGTTCCACCGTTTAGCTGTTTGAACGTGATGGACATGCAGTTAAGAGTTATCAGCATAGGGTGTGAACCGCAATCCACAACCAGTCGTCCGTAGCTGGGCGTGACATTTGAATTATTGCACGGAATTAATTATCAGTTTGGTGCTTGTATACACACTTGTCAATTCGATGAGCAATACAATCCGCCAAAATATCAGTTGTTGGATGGTTGGTGTATTGGGTGCTGTTAAATTTCGTCCTACCATGGCCACACAAACGAATGAAATGAAAAATCAGTCGTCTTGATTTAAATAAACCGCTCAATGAATACATCTTTTCACCTCCCTTAAGCGCGCTTGGCATTATGAGAAAAAAAGAGTATCTAGACAATGAGCCAGGTACACTATTATTACGCATGGCCACTCTAACACATACATAATTTGTATCACTACGATTAGGGTATATGCAAAGCGGCACCCACTAGTATGTGATAGAAGCGGAGGCAGCCTTGCATTCTTATTGTTGGTACTGAGACGCATTAGTACCCCCGCAGCCGCGCCGCAAGTGGCTGTAAGCCTTGATACAACTAAAACGGGGATCCGTCTGCTCAAACAGTCCACGGTAAGGGTTATTAGCGGCCTGACTCTGTTTTCAGTGTTGTAGAATTAGCGGGACACCATCTTTTTCACATTCATGCGGGGACAATTGAATATTAATTATTAAAGACACATATACAGATGCTTGAATCTTAATAAAAAGGAATTTATTATGGGAATATACAGCAAATTTTGGAAAAATAATAAAGCTTTGATGACGTCACGGCACTTGATTGGTTTATTATTTTGTCATTCGGGGGACCACCCATTAGGAAAAATGGACGTACGTATCCCACCCCCCTTTAACCCCTTGAAAAAAAACCGATTATCGTCATCGTACGTCGGTTATTTGAAATCTGTAGGAAAAGGTAAATTTTGTACTGTTAGATCATAATATACGGTCGTCTTAGGAAAAAAATAATAGCAATTTGGGCAGAGGGTCATATGTACAGACTTGATTTAAACATAGTCGGATTTTATATATAGCGGTCGCCCCCGAAGAGCACACTGATATTTGATACCTGACACGTGACTTGTACCTGACACGTGACACCATACTATTCATCTCGGTATCCCGTTTATAAATACAATACGGCAAAGAAGCAAGCACTCTGTATCTCTGTTGTCACAGCTTAATCGGTCAAGATGTGAGACTATAGAGGTTGTGCCCGTTTTAATCGATTGGCTAGGAACAAAGAATCGAACAGGTGTGTCTATACCGTAATGACCAGTCACATTTCAATGTAATGTTTGCTTCGACCTTGGCGAATAATCCTGTTTTCGTCTTTACCTAATAACATGTTGCAATAATAGCGGTTTCTGATTGATCCTGTTGAAACAAAGTTAAGCATTACGGTTGATGACGACAAAGGCACAACCTCTATACATGTGGTCTGTACAAGGAGGGTAGGCACGATCGGCTCGATTGGGGCATTGGATTTCCAAAACGGTAATTTGTGAAACTGCTAGATGCATTTACTATGGCAGTCTCGGTCCCAGTGCACATTAAAAATCATATCTTAAACATATTGTTGTTCAAAAGATCTAGTAATATTCATGATACAGTAAGAACAAAATATGAAGTTCACATCATCATGCTTCTGTTAAAGTACCATGTTGCATCACTCAAAACTCCAGAAACTTCCCCTGCGAAAGTACTCTATTATATAAAAATAATATGACCTTGAACATACGCGCCATGGCTATAGAGCTATGTAGACTCTGTAGCCATGCCCACCGATACACTCTAATATCAAAACAGGCCCCTGTTTATAATTATTATACACCGCCAAAACCAGTGAATACTCTGGGTTTTCGTTGTGGTCGGCAAAACAGCGAGACGGCGATTCTAAAGATTACGTAACGTTTTCCTCTCTATCTATAAGCACATCTTTGCGTAGTCATGGCTAAAATATGCGATGTGTATTATCAAATTTTGGAAAACACAGGGGCTCCAATCCGTAAAGCACGGCGCTCCAATCCCTAAAGTCCCATGATTAGAGAGAGAAGAAAATATAAATTTACACGAATTACTATACATTGGGATTTTTTGTGGTGTTCTAAAGACTCGTATTGTTTCAAAATATTAAATACATCACCTACAAGAAGTGCATCTGATCAACATAATTATGTCAAGGTGAATAGTTTATTTCGTAATTTACTTTCTTCTTCCTATTTATGTGTCATGCTAATAGGTGTGTTGCAATTAACTGAAATGGGAAATAACCTCGTGTTTCTAGATTTAACCGCTTTATGATTTACTAGTACCATAACACACCAGAGGGGATACACATTTTGTAAATAGCGTGAATAACAGTAGGCAGCTTAGGGTGTTGGGTGTGTGGGGCGGGGGGGGTCGTTGGTTTGTGTGTGTGCTGTGTGTGTGTTGTGTGTTTGTGATGTCTGTGCCATATTTCTGTGTGGTATGTAGATGTGTTAGAACGTGCGTGTGTAATTAAGTATTGTCTTAGTCGTGTTCATAGATAATAATATTTAGAAAAAAAATTAAAAATTAAATATGTAGGAAAATTTTTGTCTATTAAATAAAACCAGTGAAATTCTAATTTAATAACACCATGGTAGTTATGATAATCAGCTATATTGGGCCAGTGAGTATAAGTTATTGGACCAGAGCGGTGTGGTAGCGACCAAGAACGAGCACAATTACCGGTATTACAATTACCTATCAACCTTTCCATTATTTGATGTAAGAATGGCCAAACTCAAATAACCCGTAACAAATTTAGGTTGTTAAATTAAGTTAGGGATTGCTTTCATGTAACCGATACCCAGAAAAATAGTTTTACACCAAAGTGTTTGTAATAAGTAAAAAGAACAAAAGTATGTCGTACAAACATTTCTATAATTCAAATTCAAACTTATTAAAAACCAATACGCAGCACAAAGGCTGAATTGCATGGTTGTTGCATACAATCAAATACGGTAAAAAATGAATGGGTTACCTTTACAAATACACACAAATATAAAAACAAAGGATTATTTGCTTCTTTAATTTGATACAAACAGTTGTTTCATTTTGTGTTTGAAATATTGCCATAAAGTAAATTTATAGGAAATAGACAAGTCATTAACAAATATTTTAATTGACTTTGGTTGTCACACTTGTGTATCCAAACAAGGCAAAGTTTATTATCATGATTATTATAACAACTGTCTCGTATATTCATGTCAAGAGTCATTTGGTTACAATGACTTCCTTACACAAAATAAATGTTTAGTTGCTTTTGTCTTTCAAAACAAGTGATTGATATGCTAATTACTGTTCAACATAATGACCAGCCCCACCATTGTATGTATTGAAAGACATACATTTCTGGTCATATTGAGAAGGTAGCAGTGTAACTTTTGATAGTAGTTAAAATATGAATATGATCAGCTTTAAAACAAGAAAACAACAATTAAGTTTAGCGTACCACTGGTTTATAACCCCCCCCCCCCTTATAGGTCCTTTGAAAGTTTAGGGTCATGTTGCCAATTGCAGCAGACTTTACTACAGTGGTGAGTCAAAAACCTTGACCCCTGATTGTGTCCGCCATTTTGAATTTCCAAGTCAACACATATCTTAAAAAAACAAAAAAAAACAAAAAAAACCCCATATGTTGGGATCATATGAAATCTTAGTTCATTATATGTTAATATTTTTATATCTGCTGCAAAGATCATTCACATCAGTTAGGTATAGACCGACTACAGTCGTTTGAATCAAGTAGTCGGTTTTCTGCTCTGTCCACGGATTCACATTGAAATGAACGGCACCGTGCATTCAAATGGAATCCGTGGATAGGGGGAAAAGCGGACCACTAGATTCAAAAGACTGTAGCTCGGCCTATACTTAACCGATTGGAATTATCTTTGCAGTAAATTAAAGATAATGAAATAGGCTTTTCGATGATACCACATATGTTAGATATATTTTATTTAAAAACTCAAAATGGCGGCACAACCCGGGTCAAGTTTTTTTTGACTCACCCTGTATATAAACAGAGGGAATCTACATATTTATTTAGAGTAACCAGTAATAGTTGAGAATATGGGAATACACAAGATTTTATTACAACTTCGTTTGTTTGTGCCCATTAACAATGGTCACCAATTTTGAGTTATAAGTTAATGGATATGGCACACACACACGTAACCACCAATGTCACACACGTGACCGTACTTAATGATATATATTTGTTAATTAGCAAGTAAAGTTTGCTTGTTACATTTAATTACCAACATTATTGTAATGATAAAGCACCATTGTCTTCCTGAAATAACTAAAGGAATGTGAGTACTTAAATAATCACAGAATTTTACAGGTGAATTTTGAATTCTAAAAAAAATATTGAGCGTTGACCAGATTTTCAACCCTTTTTAATTTCTACTGCCCGTATGATCAGCGGATGCAAACTTCGGAAACTCTGCTTTAGGGTAGGCTATTATACACCGGCTATTGTGATGAATCATGTTATTGCTGGACAAGTAACCATTATAGCTGTAATCTACAAACCCTGCAGGCTGTCATGCAACAGGAGCATCCTAAGTAAAGGATATAAGATATAAGGATCATTGAGAGGCGATTCTTGTCTCTGTAAAAAACTTCCCATACAGTGGTATTTAAAAGGGTTGTATATCAGCTCGAAAGACCTTATTTGGTTGTGTGAAGAACCAATTTCAATTTTGAATTTGAACTTGGTATACCTGCATCAATATGGAAAACTATTGAGCCTAGTTCAGCTTTCACATTCAAATACATTCTTATAGACCTAAAATATACCCATATCATTCACCCTCTCCCGCACTATCTTTCAACGACAGTTCTTGTTAATGGGTTATTCTGCCAACATGATGAATGAAAAAATAGATGTTTCGTTATATTTTTGGAAAATATACAGCTTTCGGTCTATGTTTAGACATTGGCAGGCAGCCATTTTGCGCGATCATATAGTCTGTTTCCAACTTATAGAACCACGTGCCATCCAAGATTCTTGAAAGCAAAACATACAATCTATATAGTTCAATTTTTATTAACTTGAAAAAATCCCATAAATTTGAAATAAAAATATCAAAAACATTTTCTTGGTATGATCAAAATTGACAATAACAAAAAATAAGACGAAATATACCACATAAGAGATACCACAAGGAGATGAAATGGCACTTTTGGCACCTGATGAATGGCACCCTCTATGGGCCATTCTTCGGGAAGTCACACACGTGACTGAACTTTATTTGCCTCCCTTGACAAAACAACCAATCTAGCGAAAGTGAAAACATTATTTTTGGTTAGATTTGGACAAAATCTAACCAAAAAATAATGTTTCCATTTTAGCTAGATTATTTGTTTTGTCATGGGAGACAAATAAAGTTCGGTCACGTGTGTGACATCCATGCAGAAGAATCGCCCATATATGAGACACATTTTGTCCCACTTCTGCAAACCTTTCGCATTATGCTGGTAAAATCTTATCCATGACTCAAAATGAGAGTTTAAACAGCGTCAAAAATGTGACTTGAAAGGAATATTAAACCACAAACTGCTCATAAAACTACAAAAAGTAATTGTGATCATGAGCATGGGAATGGCTTGCCCTATAATTGTTAGCCGAATTTAACAGCCCATACAAGATTATACAAAAGTTAACATTGATATATCATTTATATTACAGCCCCAAGACTACGCCTGGTCCTACCGTGTAATCGTAGCATTGTTGCACTGCATTGTTAAAAATGACCGTAAAAAACGTCATTTTAACTTGCAACTGGGACTCATAACGTGCAAATAACCGTAAAAAACGTCTTTTGAACTTGTGAGTACCATCAGTTACCAGTTAAAATGACGTTTTTACGATCATTTTAACAGTGTTTGGTCATCACTGCATAGGAATCGATACTTTCCAACTGTTAACCCTATTAGAGGAGGTGCAGAATATCATAGGGGCCTTATTTAAGGTGTTTGTTTACCTCACACTACAGAAAAGGTTTAACACCTTTGGTAGTTAGTATGGACCCTCTACATCAGTGATAGGTAGGTAGTACTCTCAAAATGTGGTATCACTTTTTCAATCGGGGCCAATTTAAGTTTACACAGGGGTCAAATTTTTAAAATGCCCCAATCCTGTTGAAATGTACGCCATATTGTCCATCTAATCATTAGGATTCCAAAAATGTATAGTTTGCACCACCTACAACCATTGGTTTTGGAGTTATAGGGTACAAATGGCAAAAATGGTAAAAAGGTCAATCTCAATTTGTACAGGGGTCAACATTAAAAGTTAATCTGATTATATTTTAAATACTTGCAAATTATTGCCTGAGGTACGAGGACTCCTAAAAAGTATAATTTTGATTATGTTAAATGTTTACTTACGGAGATAAGGGTCAAACAAGGTCAACACGAATTGCATTATGTTGCCCTATGACCTATTTTGTCGCATAACATGGTAAGTATGCATTGCAGATGGTACAAACTATTCCTTATTTTGACACATTAAGCTAGATGAACAATTTCTTTCATTTTTTACCAAAATTGGAGCAACTTCTGATTTTGACCCCTGTACAATAGAAATTGACCTTTTTACCATTTTAGCCATTTTTACCCTATAACTCCCAAACCAATTGTCATAGATGGTACAAACTATACATTTTTGGAATCCTTATCACTAGACGGACAATATGGCATACATTTCAACATGATTGGGAGCATTTTAAAAAATTGACCCCTGTGTAAACTTAAATTGGCCTCTATTGAAAAAGTGGTACCACAATTTGAGAGTACTACCTACCTGGCATTGATGTAGAGGGTCCATACTAACTACCGAAGCTGTCAAACCTTTTCTGTAGTGAGGGGTAAACGATGATGTTTGACCTGGGTCCGAGCTCCTCCTCTATATGTATGTGTATAGGGTTAACTATTCATTATTTCTATTCATGGATGTTCGTCATTATTTAAAAAGGCGTGTTAACTGATTTAATTTACGTCAACTCCATGTCTTTGATATCTTTCAGCGTGTTAACTTTTTAAATTACCGCTAACTCCATGCCTTTGACATCGTTAAATTTTTGCTCTTAGGTATACGATACATATCTTGTTATTTTTACGATAAGTTTTTTAAAATAGTTAAAATGTTGCCGGGAGTATTATGAGAGCAGAGAGCATTCCCAAGAGATTGATGGTGTAGGCAGATAAAGGCTTGCCATATTTGCCTTGTCATCTCATTTTAAATAGGGATTAGAAGACGACAGGTTACTTGTTTTGATGTTTGTTTTCTTCCAATTTTCTTTATTACTAACATATCAATCAGTTTAAATGCCTTGCTCATGTCGATCATATTGAAAAATAATTACATATTGATTGATGTTTACAGCTGATACCGATTTTTGCTCAACTCTTTGGGAACACCATAACATTTTCCACTATAAATTGTGATGCAAAATTCCGAAGTTCGGAATTCTCATGAAAATGTAAATCGTACATACCGGTAAAAAGGTTGTGTATGTCTTTAAAATGTTCTTTTAGCATGTTTAGAGCACTTTTGGTCAGTATATAGAACCATTAAACAGATAGATTGTTGAGAAAGCTTCTTTCGATTTGTAAGAACGAAAACATTATGATCCTGAGAAAAAATCCACAACATTACAAAACTGATTTAGCTCTCTAAAGAATTAGTCGTCTAGTACGGAAGTTCTCTGTTTGTTCATGTTCATCTGTGATGGTTATAAGCCACCAATTTACCACTCAAAACACGTTTTTGAGTGGTAAAATTTCACTCCAAAATGGGCGTGAAAGTGAATTGTTCACTCCGAAAAGTGTCATCTTTGTATTCATACAGGGTTAGCAATTCACCCCCCCCCCCCATTGTTGAAAATCTTCCTAAACCTTGGGGGGGGGGATCTCTCAAACTGGCTTCGCGGATAGTTCTATACAATTGTGTTCATATCTTAAAGCATGATTGATCGATTATTTCCTTTTTAGGGATATTAGTTAAGCTATATAGTTATCAAAAACTATTGAAACAAATAACCTCTAAAATGCCGATATGTACAATTAAAATCATTTTTTTTTTAAATAAGATGCATTCGTTACTATGGAAGCCTTATATATTCTGACCAAGTTGCTATCTTCGAATACTTTGCCAGTACCCGTTTCCACAGTACCATTTGAATCTTTTCCTCTCAGTTGAAAGAAATGCAAGTCGAAGCACACTTCCTCTACATTAAAGTATTCGTTAAAGCTGGAACGAATAGACACTCAAATGTCTGGGCCTTTTGTGCATGTTTTGTGAAGTAATGGAAGAACCCCGATTCTCTTTGTTGCACAATGTGTATCCACGATTTTGGCACATCTTTTGACAGTAAACTCATATCAAACGCTCTTTTAAAAAGTTCAACTTTTGTCCTTTGGGCACCCAAAATGGCAAAAAGAAAAAACGGAACAGGCAAATAAAGCTTGTGGTGTATATTTCCACACGATGCCTAATTCCAAATTAATGAGTTCAATTACCAACAAAAGTCCCAAATGATTTACCAAAGTTGTAGGGGCTGATGATATTGCGCTTGCACTATGTATACGCTAAGGGCCTACATGTATTAAAGGTGCTTGTTCCGATTTATGTCTATTGTGTTCTCTATTTGATATGAGAACCTGGCATTTGCACATACTCCACATCAAGTACCGTGGGAAACAAACTTGCAGTTTTAATGGTAGAAGCAATAATGCATATTGCAAAGCTTTATTCAATACTGTGCTAATATTGATGGTTAACCATTAAAACTGCGATTTTTTGTTTATATCTTGGGAATGAAATGGATTTGAAGGCTCAAATTTCAGGACGACAATGAGAAAAATACGGCCTTTCATTTGATATCAAAATCCGTACTACTTCCGGGTAAATCAAGGGGGTCCCAAAGACGATCGGAACACGTGCACGCACCTTTAAAAGCCAAGATGATTCTAATTTATCAGAGTGGTGCAGGGATGCTCGTTCTAAGACGATACACTTCAAAATCATGAATGTCCATGAAGATGACCCAGACACATAAAATATATTAAAATGTAATTGTTTTGCATCGATGGAATTAAAAAAAATGTTTGACCTGCCATAAAAACTGCTTATAAAAATCCCTGAAATTCAACATGTTCATAATAATATACTCTAAGTTTGAGGACATTTTGTAAATGTAAATACTATCGAATGAAATGCTTCATTTTAGAATTATTCCATTAATTTAGAGAACTGAAGCAACTCCCTCTCTCTAAGAAGATCTTGTTTTTATTCAGTCTGTTTCTTTAGGACGTTTTGCTTACTTAAAAAAACGAACAAAGCTAACAGAAAACGCAGAAAGACATTTTCCTTCTTTGAAAAATATTGCAGGTTCCGTGAAGACAGATGGGGATCTTTCTATCGTAAAGGTGTTAAAAATAGTTTCATTTTGCTTTTGTTTCCCTTCCTTTCTTTATTTCTTATAGGCAACAATGAATAACATCAAAGGCACTATCAGTGATTTGCTAAATCGGAAAATCGAAAAAAAATCATCAAAAATAAGATTTATGCCTGTGTGTAGGAAATATTTGTATCCTAACATACCCTACAAGTGATAGGACCAAAAGCCATCTAATAAGGACAAAATCAAGTACTTTAGTCGTTACTCTCCGTACGGACACTTACCGCAACACGTATACCTGAATAGGGATTCATATCTTTGAACACTGCTGTTTTCTTTCTTTTCTTTCATTTTTTAAGTTGGAAAAGTTAACTTATAAGAATTCTACAGACTTATCTTCACTTTTAAGCTACTCCAGCAAATTTCAAATATTTGATCTCTTTTGGGTGAATCACTTTAAGTGGTACCAAAAGCTAAAACATATCAGCTTTATAAAATGCAGCTAGTTTGCAAAAGGCTCACATGGTCACCAAACAACAAAGTAAAAAAAGAAAAACAGAACAGTAAACATTACTCTTTAGGAATGGTACGTATCTTATTTCTAGTGACTAGTAAATCCCTTTAAAACTTGTGCAATTAGTTTTTTATTCTAAAGAAATGGGGCATAAATATACTCTGGGCTGGAACCCAGCCACGTTTCCATATATCACGTATGCACGGCGTGCGTTGTGTTGTCTACGACATCTGATACCATCAGTGCCACATTTCCGAAATATGACTTAAGTGATATTGACACCACCGTGTTGGTGTTACAAAACTAGGCTACAATTTTCCAATTGCAGTCCAGTCTTGACTTATCATTTTTTAATCGAAATACCCTATCTCTTCAATCTTTTTTCTAAAAAAACTCTTTCCATAATTAGCTACTTTTTTCTGACAAAATTAAAAAGTAGAACTTCTCTTGTTTTCTTTACGTCTTTTCTTTAGTTTCTTTTTTATACTCTTCTGTTCTTTCTCCTCATTTCGTCTTTGTAGTTCTTCGCCCTTTCTTCTCCTTGCTTCGTCTCCTCTCTTACGTAACAAGGCAAAACTAACGGAGTGGTCCGCAAAATACCCTCGGTCTTAAACGAATTTGGCTTGAGATTCCCATCCCCTTCATTCCTACCGTGACCCCTCTATCATTTTAAAGAAAAACTACCAAAAACGTCAATGGATACATTAATTAGAAGATGTATCAAACATATATTGCCAAATTAATTCACCGGGTATAAAGAAAATGATTCTTATCTTCTATAGACTTTAGCGCGTGAAAGGTCAGAGCTAAGTAACGGTGTGATTCACCGTTTTCCCCTAGATGAGTCAGACAACTTCGTTACACATCAGTTTAAAATAGAATCATAAGCGGCCCAGATCTGATCCATATAAACCAAGTAAAGCATGGCAAAACTTGCGTGATCAGACCTACTTGTATATTTCTACTTTAGAAAAACCAGAAGCATTGACATGCAAAGGTACACCATACCCCTTTTGCCCTCTCTTTAATTCTTTTGAAAAGATTTGAGGATTTTGTACACTGAAGCGAACAAAACTAGAAAACAAACAGAAATTAAAGAGCTATTTAAGTATGATAACAATAAAACAATAGATGAATTTGTTTGGAATTCTTAGTTCGAATAAGGTGTTGTGCATTCAAGCCCACCGGTACTGACATTAAACGGCTTTCTTGTCTAAGTTATCAGATTGAAATGAATCCAACGTTCGAATGTCCGATAATGTGGTATTAAACTTTTATTCTAATTTGTATGATGCTAACCTCATGTGTGAAAGAATTAAATTGGTCAAACTTTTCATTCTCAAAATAGATTAATTTACAAAAACAAACAATTTTTATATTAATTTTCTCATGTGAGTATCCATACAAAAACATGTTTGATTAGATAGGTGTTATAGTAGTATATGCTGAGGAGTATGCTGTATATGGCAAGCGATGATTGCAAGGCTATAAATTAGAAATTATCCACCTGTTGATGAATTCCGGAAAACAACTGATTACAGGTAGCCTATTATTCTATTGGTATTTCTCTTGGAGAGAAAGCAAAGAAGATTTGTATACATGCGGCGTAAGCGTGGGGGAAAGTCTCCTGCCAAAATAATTTAAGTTGAAGACCTCCTCTCCAAAAATAAATAAATACACAAAAAAAAATAAATATATAAAACAAATTCAGTGGAGAAAAAAGTGTACAATTGAGCCATGAAACAGGATCCTATGATGGAAAATCGTTGGATCCTTCTGTCTATTGTGTTCTCCAATGTGTACTTCACGCATCATTTGTTTCAACAATATACCGAATAGCCTCGTCTACAAGGTCACGGTTTAGAAGTTTAAGTGCAAGCTTGGACGCTCTCACATGGGGTAACTCAGACATCTAGTTGATTTCATAGGTTTTATTTGTAAGCATACGAAAGTGTTGCCTCTTTGCAAGTTGTGATCACGCGAGTTTTGCTCGAAAAGGACCTATCACTCTACACGTGTATGATAAGTATATGATGTTACAGATCTCAGTAATCTTGTAATAAAACCTTGTGTGTCTGAAGCTGAAGTAAATTACAATTCGTTGATATTTCGAGAGCACCGCGAGGATTCTACCAGGGACTTCCTGCACTATATTTCTTGACCTTGTCTGCCCTTTTACTTCACCTTGAATATAGTATCAGAAAGATTCGAACTGACAACATACGTGATGATGTAATCATGTCTCACCGCTTAGTGCACGTTCTCACTTTAAAGTTACATTAATAATCTTATTTTCACTTATTTACATCGCTAGATATTTGGATTGTTTATTGGGTGGTATTATTAGTAAAAGCCGCTTTCGTCTTCAGCTTTTATAGTGATTAGCAAAAACACCAGCCTTTGTAGCATTCGCCCTTGCTTCATGACTGGGTAACTCTTCTTACTACAGAGGGTCTCAACGGACAGGGTTAGTCAAAAAGACTGACGCCTGATTGTGTCTCACGCATTTTGAATGCTTAAGTAACATATATCTAAGCTTGTGGTATCATCTGAAAGCTATTTCATTATCTTTAATTAATTTGCTGCAAAGATTCATTCCTGATCGATTAGGTAGGCCCTATAGCCCGAGGCTAACACGTCGTTTACGGCAAGCTAATAAGGGCATAACGTAATTGCTGCAACTCGTTGCGAGAACGTAGCAAAGCGTTTGCGACATTTCGGCTAACGCGTTTGCGACATTTCAGGCACGCGTTGCGGTGTCGGCTCTCAATAAAATCAGATTTCTGTGAGCGTATTTTCAAAAAATAGACTCTCACAACGCGTTGCTAATACTTTGGCAACGCTTGGCAACCCTTCACAACGCGTTGTCGACTTCCACAAACACGCGTTGCAAGCTCGCAAGTTCGTTGCTAGGTTAACAAGTTCCATAAGGGAATAACGTATTGGCCGCAACGCGTTGTGAGAAGTCTCAACGCGTTGCGATCTTTCGGCAACGTTAGCGACATCAGCAGACTCGTTGCGACATTCATCGCACGTCGTTGGCTGAGCATTTCAGCACCGCCTTGTCGGACATTTCAAGCAACGCGTTGCCGACATTATCTCGTCAACGCGTTGCGGTGTCAGCGCCATCCCAATCATGAATATCTGGTGACTTATTTGCAAAATATAAATCTCACAACGCGTTGCTAGCTTCACACCGCGTTGCAAAGGTCCCTTCACACGCGTTGCTGGTCCATACTTATGACCTATTGCCGTCACAAGCGGTCGTTGTGAAGTTGCAACGCGTTGTGCAAGCTCGCAACGCGTGTGATGGCTTGCAACGCGTTGTGAAAGCCATAAGGGTCATAACGTATCGACGCAAACCGTGTGGATCTATTTTGAATACGTCAGAGAAATCATGATTTTTATTTGGCTCGACTCCGATAACGCGTTGCGAAATGTCGCACGCTTTGCTACTTCTCTCACAATCGCGTTGCGGGACAATCGTATGACACGCTTATGGCTTGTGACGCTATCGCAACGCGTGTACACTCTCGCAACGCGTTGTGAACTTCGCAACGCGTTTGTGAAGGCCTGCACCGCGTTGTGATTTTGCACAACGCGTTCTACCATACTTTGCAACGCGTTGTGGCTATTTTTGAATACGTCCCGAAATTCATCATTATGATTGGGGCGACACCGCAACGGCGTTGCTGAAATGTCTCAACGCTTGCCGAAATGTCGCACGCGTTGCTACTTTCTCGCAACGCGTTGCGGCAATACGTAATGGCCTATGGCTTGCTCATAGTCCGTTTGAATCCAGTAATCGGTTTTGCGCTCTGTGTACGGATTCACATTCAAATGACGGCGTTCAGCGAAGTAGATCAGTGTCCAGCAGAAAATTGGTCTAGTTTATTGACTGCCGGAATAAATGTGATCTATTTAACCCACGAAATACAGTCAGCCCTTACCATCGATGCCTCTCCTAACGTTTCTAGCGTCCTCATCATCATTACCCATTTTAAGTATCAGTAACTTGAAACATGTATCGGTTTCTGGAAGAGTTAATGATCCACATGAAGAACCATCCTGAAGGAACAGCATTGGTGACAACGCTTTTAGGTTTCGAAGGTATATTGTCTTTATAGACGCAATATGCCACGTTTTCAAAAAATATTTTCAATCAAAGTGACCGCATTATCCTGCTCATAAGCATTCTTTAAAATGAGCCACTTTAATTTGACTATATAACATTGAGTACAAATCACATTTGTGGAGTCCATCTGCTTATAGTTGGCGCGCCGTGGGGCATTCAAATGAGAATCCGTGGACAGACAAGAAAACTGATACTTGCTTCAAACGACTGTAGCTCGGTGTATACTTAACCGAATGTGAATGATCTTTGTGCAGCAAATTAAAGATAATGAAATAGGCTTTTCGATGTGATACCACATGTGTTAGCTATATGTTACATAAAAAATTAAAAAAAAAAAAAAAAAAAAAAAAAAAAAAAAAATTTTTTACTCACCCTGTACAATGTGCATAATGCCATTACGGCACTTAATGCATTTTAGCACATTGTTTTACTGAAGAGTTCGTCAGTCACGAGTATCAATGAATGCTAACAGATGGTTGGCATTGTAAAGCTGAGAAAATGGACTTTTTACTGATATACACACACTGGACAAAAAGGTTCTCAGTGATAGATTGAGATATAAATGATGAAAAAAAATCTCAAACTTTTTTGAGTGAGTTTATGTAATTTGTGTTTAGTTTCGGAATTGCTCAAAGAAACCCCACAATTGTTTTTCAAGATAACAAGCAAACCATCTTCTAAGGTACATTGTATAAGGAGGGAAGAGGGCGGCCCATGGCATATAGGGGTTATGGCTTGCATTTATACATCTTTTATTAGTGCATATTTTATAAACACTCATCTTTGAAATACGATTGCCAGTTTCGTGATTTCGTTTCACTCAGAATAAACTAAGGTACTTCGCTTCATTATGTTCGATCTTTTTAATACTGCAGTGATATACGTTAATACATCAAGACGATGCTTTAAGAGCTTTAGCAGTTCTCATTCTTTTTTCGTTATCTCGACGTTACGCAAAGAGTGTTTTCTACCACAAGAACTGATAGAGTTCTATAGTCTTCACGCTTGGTTTACTATATCTGCCAGGAGTTGAAAAGTAACGAGAATAACGAGTAATAAATTGCGAAAAGTGGCGGAATTTCAAAATTTACTTTTTCTCCAGAACTGTTAGAAAAATAACGTTTTAACTGTAGACACAGGAATCCTATCTGTCGAGTATTCTACGCGTTAAAAACGGTGCACGTAGAAGTAATTGTAGCTGTATTTATAGATTCTTTAGCACTTTTAATGACTTTAACACAAAATGTGTTTTTCGGTCAGACAAACATTCGATAAACATCAAAACACACTCATACGGCAAATTCATCTTTAGGGTTGTTGTTATTCTAAACGTAGAATGCGGCTAGGCAGGATCCAGTCTTTTACGCAGCAACAACATAATATTTTTTCATACAGTGCACATGTTTCTCTTTTAGAGTTACTGAAAACCTTAGGGGAAAACTTAAGTTATGAACACTGTAGGTTACGAGTGTGACTCAGTTAATAATGTTAGACATGAAAATTCTGTAAACTAACAAACAAAAAAAAATTGGACCTATCGGTACGCGTACATGATTACGATGCATATCGGTAAAAATACAGTTTTTAGTTTCCGGAGCATGTTGTCTCACATGCACAGGAAACTAAAACTATAATTTACTTACCGAGCATGTTGTATAACAGCAACATTCATATAACGTCCGACCGAACTAGATCAAAGAGGATTATTTAATTTAATTATTCAAATGACGTAAACGTAAGAAAACTGTTGATGGACTGTGCATGCTGGTGAACACATGAACACGCACTTTATCTTAACGTCAAATGCACGTAGATATACAGCGCACTGATTTCGCTAGTCAACAAATCTCACAGGCCTATTCTAATGTGTCAAATGAGAAAAACTTGCGGTTTGGCAAATTTCATTTTAGTGGTTGTAAGGGCGTGCCAAACTGTCAAAGGTCTTAATAACTCGTTCTTTCACTTCTTGATAGATGCACAGATTTCTTCTCTACTTTTGAAAGTGGAGGCCTGCCCCCCCTTTAAATTGGACTTATTATAGCTGCACAAGAAAAAGATAGTAAAGTAATGAAAGTTGCTCAGATAAAGCAAAATTTTCTACCCATGTATGGAGCGCGGCCCTGATGAATTTGTAGTATCATCTTTGCCGACAGATCCCCAGATTTTCATTTCACACCTCCACTATAATAGATTCACGCTGATGGGACAGGCGGGAAAAAGTTTTGGACCTGTGGAATGCATGGAATAGGGCCGTGACTTGCGCCAGCGTTTAATCCGATTACAAATTGATTCTGTAGGGTGAAAAAACGGCCAATTTTCCAACTGCACAATATAAAGAAAAAACAGACAGGCCACTAATCACCAATTGAAATCTTGGATGGACATGTCTGACGCCATTCAATGGCATTCAATTCCACTTGCCGGCCACACAGTTTACACTAATATTTCAAATAATACATAGTCCAAGTCAAGCAATATGTCTGTTCTATGACCAAAGAGTATATGATGCCAAGGAACACTCGAGACAAAACTACAAACGCAATGCATATCATATTAGTAGTCAAGGGGACTGTGGACTCCCGTGGGATTTCAATGATTAAAGCATCACACCTATTTAGATACCTTAAGTAGGTCCCTGAGAACAAGAAAATGTTTGATGGAGAATTCCCAGGGGTGGCAGATGGCAGCCATCTTGATTTTCAAAAATGGCTGCCATTTTGGTATATTTTCAAATCATAACTCGAGTTGCGAATGTGCTAGGAAGCTAGTTTTGGTGCCAAAACTTCATGTTAAGCACCCACAACTCTCTGGAAAGCATGAAGCTAGATTAGAGGAGGAACATTAAGACAGCCAGCCATTTTGTATTTCAAATGGCCGCCAATTACCATATTTATTGTACATTTCATCAGTAATTTTAGTGGTGAGTTTCATACAAATTTAATTATGGTGACACAGTCTCCATTTAACATTTTACCGTAATGTCCTCATATTTGGTACCTGTCGTATTAGTCAAGGGGACTGTGGAATCCCGTGGTTTTCAAAATGGCTGCCCTTTTGGTATATTTTCAAATCATAACCCGAGTTGTGAATGTGCTAGGAAGCTAGTTTTGGTGCCGAAACTTCATTTTAAACACCTACAACTCTCTGGAAAGGATAAAGCTAGATTAGAAGAGGAACATTATGACTGGCAGCCATTTTGTTTTTCAAAATGGCCGCGAATTACCATGTTTATTGTACATTTTCAGCAGTAATTTTAGTGTTGAGTTTCATATAAATTTAATTATGGTGACACAGTCTCCATTTATCTAGTCAAGATGTATATAAATATGTTTCCTATTTGGTAAGAGTAAAAAATGCTACCTTTACCAACAAAAATGCTAAAATTAATGAAAACAATGAGAAAACCATTATCTGGAAGCTTTTTGCGGAAAGCCTATTGTCGTTTAACGCACCGGAGGAAGTTTCAGGGTGCCACTGCCACCCAACCCCCCCCCCCCAAATTTTTTTTTTTTGTAAAACGATGGCTACACCAGATAACCAACACAATATACATAAACACCCATAATCACACAAAACACCACTGTAACTATTGTAGAGCAGTCTATTTTTTGTTATATACATTAAAGCTTCCTGTAGGTAGTCCGGAGTGTTTTATAGACGCTGGATGTGGAGTAACTCTATTGGTATGAATACTTAAACTGCCTTGTGTGTGTGGTTTTATTGGTAATAAATATCCCACAAATTGATTTAATCAATAACCCTCTCACACTATTATAATTCACTTTGCCAAGGAGTCCTTCCATACCAGATAGGCAGAATGTGCCCACAAAACAGTAAAGTGAGCATATTTTAAACTTCTTAAAAGTGCACTTTGGAGTTGTTTATAAATTGGTATGATCCCTACAAATCATGGATTCACATGATCCAGCTCACCAACAACCATCATCCACTTCGTGGTTATTCTTTGTTTATCACATCATGACCAATGTTAAAGCAATCTGCACATTTTTTTGAAGGCGCCACAATTTGTCAAATTCTATCTTTTTGTGCAACATTTACTGACGTTGGTAATTGGTCTAGGAAACTATACATTCGAACGAGAATGCAAAAAAAAAATGCGTATTTATCCCAAAATAGCGATTTTGGTCTTAGAATTGGGAACGCAGATTGGACTTAACGTCAGAGCTGGAAATGCTATGGGGGGGGGTGTCTTTTATGTCCGTCCATGTTGAACTAGTGCCACCTCGAGAAATAACCTCTACTTGGCTTGCCATAACAACTATGGATGATCGTAGACCCGTACATGTCCTTTTTCGCCTCCGGCTATTTCACACATTGGAAGGCCGTTTTCCAGCAGCCGTTGTATGATTATCGGGAATCCCCGATAAAATTTTCTAGTACAAAATTTTTCCTTCGTTTTTGACCAAGACATTTTCGAGCTTAACATTCACAGGTACAGTTTACTCTCCAGTTATCCATGCATCTTGTACAATCTCCAAATATTGAAAATGGGGCGCTCTTCAAAAATATTTTTGAATTGCTTTAAGGTTCTAAATCACGGCCGTCCTCATCTGCAGGATGGCCTTGGACATTGGTAGCGATCACAATGTTCTTGAATTCATCGGACTCGATGAACCCCAGTAAGTTCTGTACAGTTCAGATCCATTTATGCATTTGCACTAATTGTTGGCACCTCAAGACTTGGCACACATCATTTCACCAATGAACTTAATTGCATCTGGAAACAGGAATGCAAATTCTCACTGGCTGATTTGTCACCACAAAATCCCATCTGTAGTAATTGGGGTCGCCGCACCCATGGATTTGATATGTTATATTGTCCTAACGTCGCCGTAGTGGGGAATCCCATAAAAGTGACTGCTCTGGTAGGGAGCAGCACCATACATTGTGCCTGTTTCTTGCCTTGTTGTTAACTACTTGGCGCACCAAACAAAATCCCCCATATAAGAATAGAAGGTCTCGCCGTCATCCAAAACAAATACAACTGTGGCATATATCTGCTACATTTGTTATGTTTCGTACGATAAATAAATACAATTGACACACAAATGCTTTTGATTGGCCGGCTAATAGGATTGTTGCTTCCGATTGATGTTTCTGCCAATACTTCGAGCAGTGAAACGGCATAATACTTGTCATCATCTGAGCCAAAATTTCTTTCAAGTCCTTCCAAAACGTCAGCTTTCCATTGCCAGCAATCTCCCAGTGACACCTTGCCATGATAATGCATGGAAAGGGGAAGAAATCAGCTTCTGAGCATCCAGAGCATTTTAAATAGGGTCATATGGTCTTCTTATAAACTCCTGCGACCAAAATGTATCAATACAGAGGTTTGGGTAGCTCAGAATGGCTAGTAGAAATGACGTCTGTGTATGGTGACTACATTCTCAATACAGATTGTGGCCTCAAATTATTGTTGAGCATTTAGACGATGGGAGAAATGAGTTGTGTTGCCTCTTTGATGATGGTGAGACCTACATTACCTAGATTCAATTTCACAAGCAAGAAAAAGGCACCATCAGAGGTTCGAAATCGGCTCCGAGACTCTGCACTTTTTACAGCTCTATCATCTGGGCCCACTACCTCTCAATGTTTTGGTACAATGAGAGTGTACCTAATTCGAAGTTACCCCAGCCCAATTACAACGGGTAGCTCTGTGAATGGAAATTCAAAGCCTGTGATGACAATCTTCCTTTGCCTCCTTTCCTGATGCATTATTCATTTGGTGAGTGTGATGTGCCAAGCTTTGATGTGCCAGTAATGTTGCAAAGGTGGAAAGAATGGCTATTCTGTACAGAACTTTGTGGAAGCTTCACTCATCGAGTCTGAATGAATGCAACACTGCCGAAAGAGTGGACTAACCAATACCCCACTCTGTTAAAATGACCCTCAAAAAGTTGGGGACTCAAATAGCAATACTGTACAAAATGTCATTTTAACTGGCTATTATCCCCGGTTCAGTTAAAACCATTTTTTTTTTATGGTAATTTTAACAGTACATCATAACAGCCGATTGAATGACGGACTTCATGGAACACTTTAACATTGTTGTAAAACATAGAACACAGAAGTGAATGTGTGAACTCATACCATAAACAACTGCCAACAGTGCATGTTTACAGAAGTGTAATTATATGTTCGCTGCATTTTTTGGTCACATCTACCACCTCAATCTAATTTGCTATGACATATGAATCATGCCAAATGGTTTATGCGGCTTGTTCTTGACAAAATCAACTTCATTGTACTCATGCTAAAACATTCCACAGTGCACTTTAAAGAATCATTATCAACTAGACTACTCCCCATCCAGTTAAAATACAACACTCAAGGAACTATACTCTACAGGCAGTTTTAATGGACTCATACAATATAGACTTGCGGCTATACAGTTTCTTTAGTGGTGTAACATTGGTTTTTTCATTAGGTACATAGGACAGTGTTTTGTTTATTTTCTTTAACACAGTTTAATCGGATTATTGATTTCCGATGTTGTCTGTGGAGCACGGACCTTTTACACTGATGTAAAAGAAGATATAATCAGGCTCCATAGACGACCATGATATGTGTGAAGAGTCACTGACCAGTGCCTATTCTTAACCGTTGTGGGTGGACTTGATTCCGGCAGACAGACCAAACTCTACATCGGTGTCGAAGTAACACATTGGTCCGTCGTACTCATCTCCGGGAACAATGGTGAAACAATATGACAATCGCTTCAGTTGACTCTTTACGCAAACTTAGTTTCACGCTTTATGTCGTCTATCAGCTGTAGCCCGGACCTATGGCTCCCACCGGACGATATCTGCTTCAAACCTGCACTTAGATGTACGAGTAAAATACCTGCCGACCGTGTTGATATCGCTGACTCGTGGAAGCCAATGCAACATAGCATTCAGGTCTAATACCTGTATTGCAAATAATTACAACAACCAAAATGACTCTTACAAGTGTCAAAATTGCGCCTTTTGAAATACAATTATACATTTGAAAGGAAAGATACTAGTTCCTCTCAACCAAATCCAACATCTGTATAGCACCTTGACATAGTAAATGGAGACTGTGCCACTAAACTTCATTTGTTGGAAGAATCTCACCACTAAAATTTCTGCTGAAAATGTACAATAAAACATTGTAATTGGCAGCCATTTGAAAAATAAAATGGCTGCCAGTTCATTAATGTTCATCTTATCCTTTCCAGGGCGTTTAACATACACGTTTCGGCAACCAAAACATGCGTCCGAGCACATTCACAACTCGATTTTATGATTTGAAAATATACCAAAATGGCGGGCCATTTTGAATCAAGATGGCGCCATCTGCCACCCCTGGGATCTCTCATCAAAGTTTTTCTTTTCTTTTGGGACCTACCGGTCCAAATAGGTGTGATGCCTTTAATCATTGAACTCCCACGGGACTTCATATCAAACCACAGTCCCCCCCTACTATTAGTGTAAGATGTGTGGCCGGCAGGTGGAATTTAATACCATTGAATGGCGTCAGACATGTTCATCCAAGATTTGAACAGGGATTAGTGCCTGTCTGTTTTTTTCTTTATGTTGTCAGTTTGGTATAATATGTCCACTTCTTTGCAGAAATTTTTCGTTCTTTTCAAACCTACACATCCTTTTGTAATCGGATTAAACGCTGGCGCAAGTCACGGACCTTTCCATGATTCGACAGGTCCAAACTTTTCCCGCCTGCCCCCTCGCGTGAATCTAGTATATGCTATGTAGTCTAATAGATCAATACAATTCATTTTTCGTAGCTCCATCCATGGGTAAAAACTTTGCAAATTACTAAGTGGCCCCCTCCACTCTGAAAAATCGTTCCGCCGCCGCTGCCTCCAGAACAACCCAAACGTGTAGGGAATACAAAAGAATCACCTGTAGAAATATCTGAAATCTTCAGGTGAACCAAGCGCATGTATTGTATTACTTCACATGCTTGGATGATCATGGAATGCTAGGGCAATTAAAAGGTCTATTCATATAATGTACCCTGTCCGTGAAAAGGCTATTGTGTTTAATGGTTTTGTATTGTGGAAGCTGGTAGCGAGGTTGGATTATTTCATAAATATTCCCCGAAAAGTTCTGTGACGATAAATCTGAACGTAATCATAAAAAGCATGCGATATTACCATTCTCTTATAAATTCGATATCTATAAGTGCTCTATTAACAAGTCAC
Source organism: Ophioderma brevispina (assembly GCA_023653785.1). Classification (NCBI taxonomy): domain Eukaryota; kingdom Metazoa; phylum Echinodermata; class Ophiuroidea; order Amphilepidida; family Ophiodermatidae; genus Ophioderma; species Ophioderma brevispina. Next base: position 48,024 of record JAMKCH010009737.1, on the reverse strand, counting down.
AGTGACTATGTTAATCTCGCCGCTCTTAAGAAGAAACAATTACATTTCATATTGATCACAAAAACCAAAAAATGTCAAATTTCACGAGAAACCCGCACCAGACATTGGTATAAAGTTTCGACCATACATTAGAAACTGAGATCTAACTGCTCTTTCACATGACTTTCATATTGAAAAGTCTATTTTAATACAACGAACTTATTAATAGCTTGGATTTGTGCCGTGTTTTTTCTAAATTTGCTCAATTTTGGAAGCAAACAGTAATTCTGATTGATTAATAATAATTAGTTCAAACCCGCCAAAATGGAACTGATCGTCCTGTGAATGTTCCTTTGTCCACTTGCCAGTCAAATGTATAGCGTCAATTACAAAAAATGCATTTAAGAAATGTTTCAACGCGTTGCTTAAATTCATCGTTTGTTTTAATTTAATTTTTGATGTATAAAATATGTTAGCCAAATGTTTATACAATTAATCATCATCGTCATCGGTCGTCGGCGTCGTCCTAACATCGTCAATCGCGTCGTCCCCCGAATTATTTTTGAAACCACTAACCGTCTAATCATTATAGTATTATGTGTTTCCTCATCTTCGGTGCAGAATTCTATCTGCTGTTGAAGAATTCCTTAACTTTGCAATTTCTTCTGCAAACAAACCTTATTTCGCACAATGACTGGACAGCGTGATACGAACATGCACTCATCACATCAAAACGCCACCGCAGAATCAACTGAAATTTTGGGAAATATCTGACTTAACCATAAAATCAGCAAAGGCACTGCTGTTCACGAAAAGTACTTAAAAGTATCAGGGATTTTGTTATAGCCCTCCATGTATGTATCTCTTACACATCATATTTTTGTTGGGTTTAGGGGGGCTTCAACTTACCAATGTTTCGGAAATAGGCGTATCGCCCCGGCTGAGTTCATTAGAAACTAAATAGGAAGCCATAGTGGGAATACCCTATCGCAACGGATGTAATCACATACCTCAGACTGACAACCATAATCAAAATTCGTTTTTGATGTGTACCCAAATAAAGGGGAATTTTCTTCCCGATAACGATAAATACATATCCTTCTATGGCTTATAATTTTTCACAGGCATCTCAACAAAAAAGACAAGTCTTGACGAACACACCAAATAGGAATACTGGGCAAACAATTGTTTATTTTGATGTTTTATGGCTTACGATGGCCTTACTGACTAAAATGGAGAGCGAATGAGGTTGGAAAATATACGAAATATAGCAAAACCGAACTTTTAAGATATATTCAATTTTGAAGCCCTTTGTGTCTTATTTGTTGGATTTGCTATATTTCTTACTTTTAATGTTAATATTAATTTTTTAAACAATAAATTTGTCTATAATTTTAACTTTTGAACACCCGTAATAATTATACTGGACAGTGGTTTGTACGCAGCATAAAAATAATACCCACCACTTTGTGAGATCAGCTTCCTAGGCCCTGTAAATAAACCTGAAACGATTTTTACAGCCGCCCACGCTCGTTTATTTTGTCTTTAGTTTTGTTGTGATTGTTGATGTATTTTAATTACGTGATCTTTAAACATGTATTATGATGCCTATTATTTTTTACAATGCTTCTTTGTAGATGGAATCAGTCATTATTTTACACCAACATAAACAGTTGGAACGCCACTCAATTACTGTTTTGATTTTTTTTAAATCGACAAACTAGCGCACTGGCAAAATATCATGGTAATTTTAACTTTACTCTTGGTTCAGGATAACACAACTCAACCTATTTAATTAACACCAATTCATTGAAATAACCCAATATGTGTTACTTAACAGGTAGAGTTGTTCATAGTTAGCCAGCATTTGCCAAATTCAAGGAGGGGAACTGGAACTATATCATTCCATCTAATATATAATATTTATATAATAATAACATAATGACGCCTCACAGAGAACATGCACAACGGTCTAATAGAAAGCAGGAAGTTATTTATCCAAACAGCACCATATATCTACAATTAATATTAAACAGAGGAATAAGTGTTTTAACATCCATTGACGCCGGGTATCCGTGGGTAGACGATTCCTCTCTGATACTAACTGGAACTATTTCTAGAAGTAGTGTCATCAAAATAACCGTCAAATACCGTTGTGCAAAGAATCAGTGAGGTTACGTAAAGCTTGATCAGACATATAGAAGAATTTGATATCTAATATTCGTATTATGTTTAAAAGGTGATAACGCCATTTCAAGTTTCCAGTGGGTTAGAACTGTAACTGCAGTACTTTTGGTCACGCATGTTAAAGCCCTATCAGTCAATAGTTACTTTTTCCTAGTCTGGATAATTATGCTGTATCAATATCAAATTTGAACTCCTGTACTTTCCAGGTGCTGTGAATTCATTATCATTATTTTCGACGAGAAATGGCGAATAAATAAACAATCCATGTAACGAATAACACGAAACCAATCTCGTCCTCGAAAGCATCGCTGAAAACAAAACCCCCGGAAAAGAGTCTACGAAAGGATAAATAAATGGAAACCCTTGCAATACCCTCTTGTAATGATCCCGTGATCCGTATCGATGCGTACGATTCATCTGCATATCCCCTATTAATCATGAAAAGGCCTGTGAAGGGCGGGGTAAACACGTGTGTAACTTCTAAACACTGCCAACCTAATTGACACAATATATTGTACCATTGACAAAAAAGACTAATTAGAAAACCCATATATTAAAAAAGATCAATATTAAAATCAACATTTAATGACACTTATGTGATAAATATTATGACCCTTTTTTAATATAATGAAAGCATACATAAATACCATTTTGAACAAGTTTAAATATAAAATTAAAAAAAAAAAAAGATTTGTAAAATTTTGTTATACGTTTGCGCATTATCCTTATACTTCAATTAATGCGAGATTTATATGTGTATCGAGTAATTTAATGGACATTTTAAAATATTAAGCAAATGTTACAAGGGCAATATTATGAAATTGGGTTGTTGTTCTCAACTTCAGATTGTAACTTCGTATATCCCTAAACGCCCCTAGAGGAAAACCTGACATCACCGCAAAAAAAGGAGCGGAGCATTATTTTTCTTTGTTAGATCTATGGCCACTTTCGGGCCCTGACACAAGCAGGAGTCCGCTCCGTGATTTTTCTTTCAAAAGTGCATTTAAATGCATTAAGGGACGTTAGAGATATACAAGATAAAATTTTATTGTTATCTTCGATCTAAGCAACTAAATGTGTGCAGAAAAGTAGCCAAATTACATTAGTAATAGTTAAAGGTCCCAGGAAATGCAACAATAGAATTGATGTGGTTTGTGTCACGTCTAAAGGAGGGGCGAGAAAGCATTCAATATTGGGTTGGTGATGACATCATTAGTGACTATTGATTTTTCAGAGAGTAATAGAAAATCCAGGTGCACTGGTGTGAATCTATTCATGGCCCTACTGAAAATCAATAGTTTCACTAACTATGTCACTGGCAGTGTATCTTTTGTGGCCCTTGTGTATTGGAATGGAATGCCCAGTAAAGATTTGGAGGAGGTTTATCATATCATTCTGGGACCTTTAAATAAAAAGATGTTTATTAGAAATAGCGTCCCCGATGCACGCTCGGAATGAACGATTCTGCAGATATGACTGAATCCCACTGTGAAGCAGTACGTTGAATTGTGAATGTATCGCAAGATTATCCACGGGAATGGCATGATCAACTGTATCAAAGGCTGTAGAGAGGTCTAGCAACATGATTAGCATTGTCGGGCTGTTAATTGCAGGCGAATATCGTGTATGTATGACACGCAGACCTGCTGTTTCAGTGATGTGTCGTTCCTTACAAGATGACTGAAACATTCCATTTAAATTTCATGAAAGTTCCTTTGAATTGGTAACTAGCTACCGGAAACTACTTAGTAAGGGACATGTTATCACCGTCCCGTACATCTGCACGCATGTTCTTCGAAAAGATTACAGATTTAGAAAGCGCGTGGGTCGGCACTTTGCCATTGAAACTAACAAGACAGTGATCCTGTTGTTTTCTGTATAGGATGAACACAATATCGAAACCTATACAGAAATGAAAACACGATGTAAGCTCAGAAGGTCAATCATAACTACAATCACTTCTACGGTGTTATTATTTGGATCTTTTGTTTAGAATGAATATGCACAATAATTTCATTCTAATAGGCTGATTGTTGCAAATAGTATAATCTTTATCTTCAGTTGCAGGGATTTTGCTTACGACCGCTCACACAGCGAAGTTAAATGCACATGTCAGATTCAATAGACTACGGGCGCCCATGACCCCCTGCACCCCTGGGATTTTTTGGACCATGGGTTTTTTAAACTGTGAGGGCGGCTTTTATAAGGCTGCCAAAATGCAACAACCCCCATCAGAAGAGTGAGAAAGTACAACATGCCAGCACAACCACAGAAAATCACAGGCACTGATTTTGGTACAAATAGATAGCTATGTTCCTCCATCTTTCCATTGATACCAAAATGAGTACCACGCCTAGCATACGTCACAATGACGTCATAAAGTTCGCCATTTAGCAAAATTGCACTTTCCATAGACCCACACATAGGGGAATTCATTTTTTTTTGGCTCTATTTGATTGACAATTGCTAGTTTTATATAAAAATGAGAGCATTTTAGGTCTATAATATGTTTTGAGTCGCTAAAATTGAAATATCAATTTCCACCTATACAGTACATGTATTTCATACTTTCCTCAACAGATGACGTCATAGTGACACGTCATAATGGGGATGTTGGTACTTATTTGATACCGATGGAAAGAAGAAAGAGAAAACTCTAAGCTACCCGTGGTACCAAATTTACAGGAATCATGTGTTCAGTAACGAAAATCACGGGGGGGGGGTCAGGGGTTGTTACAAAAAATGGCTCGGTAGGACGGGGTTAAGTCAAAACGTGACCAAGTATATCGATGCCTTTCTAAGATTTGGAGGATTGACTGATGTGCCAGAGCACTCGTATAGAGAGTTTGGTGAGGATGCCATCCCAAGAGCATACCAAGCCCTGATTTGGTTACAAGGCAGAGGAATGTTGGCAGAGCCCGAAAATTCCTCCACAAGAGATCATGGTTGGGAGTTAAATGATGGGCACTAGATACAAGTGGCCATCAGGAGAGTTGATGCACAAGGTTGTCGGACATAATACATAATAGTAGAGGAGGAGGAAAGAGAAGATCAATTTCTGAATTCAAAGGAGCTGCAGTTAAGCTCGTTATACCAAGGAAACAGCATTTCTTAAAAGATCGCCATTGAACGATACCAAGAGTATTAAGATTGGAAAGTAGTCTTATCGATCCAAACAACAGTGGTTCTCAAATGTGATCTAGCCAGAGGTGGGTACACTGTCTGGCTGCACTTCACTGAATTCTGCAAGGTCATGGTCTGTGCATTGTTGCACCAACATTAGGCAGACCAAGAGATGCTAAGTGTCTGATCTGCTTCCAGTTAGACTCACTTCTGCAAGGAAACCTTGATCGGCGATCTGGATCTCATCAGCTGAGGGACACGCACTCAGCCCACGAGAAGTCAACCCCAGGCGGACAGACGCTCACCAGGCTCAAAATACCAATATTGCCACTTGGGTGACAACAAGTATTTCTTCACAAGCCAACTCCTCCAAACTCCTTGAGACTATTTCAAAGGACCGGACTTGCCCAAGACTAAGGAATCTACCCCGGACCTAAGGCGGTCAGCAGCCGGGCCGCTGTCCAAGCACAGGTCTCCATACCAGATACTTGGCCGCTATGCTCATGCTGCTACGTGCTCATGTACAAGTTGTCCGCTGGCGCTGGCCGAAAGGACGCCCCGCGACAAGCCGGCAGGGAGGCATCCAACGACGGGTCAGCTTCTGGGCTGAACCCCTACCATACGGGCAACATACTCCAGACATGAGCAGCACAGGGCAAGCGCCGTCGATCTCAGGGGGCATACGGGCATACAGGGTAATGGGGAAAGACCCTGTGGGGGTTAAGGGGCAGGACCGGAAGTAATAGTTAACAGGGTCGAGTGCTTTCGGAGAGGGGTGATGTCCTTATCTTGAAGCAGTTGAACTATGCTGAACGTTGCGGGGGTCCAAGGGCGGACAGCCCCAGAAGCTCTGGGGTTTTAGCATGTGTAGCGCATCCGGAGAGCTCTCGTTATCGCACAATATAAAGCTGATGAACTATACTGCCCCTGGCGAGCTATATAAAGGCCTTTGCGTCTCCTTTGACAGCTGCATATGTTTGCCAATTCCACGATTGTCTTCCAGACCAAAACGACAGCTCCCGCCACTCTCGGCCGCGGTCGCCGGCACAGATGCCCAACAGGAGAGGCATGAGCAAGCTCCCCCGGGGCATTCCATCATGGCCCAATGACCACAACCAAGCACATGTGTGTTGAAGTACGTTTAGTAATTTCTTAAAAAACAAATTATGTGAGCGTTTGGTTACGTCGCTACGCGTACACTCCTTGCCTGAAGCTCTCGCAAGCAGGCGTGGTAAGAAGCTTGTTACTCACTTAGTAACCATCCATCAAGACTCAAGGAAACCATGCTATGCGGTTTTAGGTGATCAGTGATTAAGTAGGCTGTGGTTGTGGTCTAAAGTATAGTAAGTCATAGACCAATTTTTACATAAAGCGCCTCTATATATTACACTGAAACACTTCATTTTTAAGTGTTTACTTTACCTCAAACTAATCCACAGGTACATGACAAAATATTTAATTAGGGTACACCCGGCCATTTGCCCTTTAAAGAGGACTTAAGTGTGTAAAACCCGGTTGTTCATTTGTTTGTTTCATTGTTTTGGTGGCCATTTTGAAATAATGACGCCCTCTAGAGGGCAGGTTTAGCATGCCCAAAAGGTGGTCAAACCATTCCTTACTTGGTGTGTTTTGGTGCGACTTAGTAATCACATAGTGCATGAAGGGATTTTTTTACGATCAAAAAGTAAGATTTTAAGATATATGTCAAAACGGGCATTAAGTGAAGATTGGCCGCCATTTTGAAAAAAGCGCCCCACTCTGTTAACCCAGGATGGGGATTTTTGCAGACAACCTGCTTATGATAGCTACATGTATTAAGGTTTCAAAACAGTGGTCTCCAAAACAATCCCGGGGGGTGAAGGGTTTCGGTTATGGGCGCATGACCTAACAATACTTTCAAAGCAGTGGCATAAAAAAAACAACAAAAGCAGGTATGCGACTTGCTGATCACGTGCTTTTAAAAATCTCAAAAAAATGTCAGGTGCACATGAATGCAGGCCTAGTGATTGTCGTTCCAATGCAGCATGGAAATCGAGAAAAATAAGCCATAGTGGTTTTGGAAGTTTTACACAGTCTAATTAATAATATCAATTTTCTCAGATTGGAGAGTGATTATTAGCTGCCGTCGTTTCTATAATAATATGTGATATCGCTCATCGAGAAATTTTTTGGCATAAATCAATGTCGGGCACTTCTGATAACAACCCTTCTTTGTACCTTATATGTCCCACCAGACATGATCATACAGAAATAACAGAATACTTAAAAAGGAAAATATTGCTATAAGAAAATACTGCACTGTTCATCTCTTCATGCATCCCGCGCAAATTCTTCCCACTTCAAGGTACGTTCTGACACCTTTTAGATGTTATGTGAAAGCATTTTTTCGTTGGCAATAATGCAACTCAACGATGTTCAGAGAGTGTATACGGCATAACTGTTTGAATTTTTGTTTAGGATATAAAGCTGTAACTATTTAAAACTATTTCAAACGAATTCTTAAATGAGAATTGCCTTTTTATTTGCAACTCGGACATCTTATCTACAACTGTATGTGAGGCAAGGACGGGGGCAGGCGTATACTTGTAACAGTCATCTCGTACTATGACGAAGTTATTAATCATTCATCATGACATTAGTGAATGATGTCGTGTAGATTCCTAAGAACATATGACTCCATTAAGTTATATCCGATATTTAACATTTATTTTGGGATGAAATTGACTAAAAGGTTCCTGTACCTGTAAGTTTCAATTAAATTTAGGAAAACTATTTGAATGCTGAAAAGCTGCAGATATGACTTCAGATCTCTGACTGGGATCCGCTTATACAAGAGAAATAAGAATCGAATGCGAGCAAAGCCCAACGAACCGAAATTAGACTCTAAATTTAATGCTATGCACGTTTGACAAATCGGTGCAAAATGGTGACGTATCGGTTGTTTCCAATTAAGTGCAAACTTTTGTGCAAAAGAGTCACAACTTTTACAAAATACGCCTGTTTATATATGTTTATAACAATTCCACCAGCCACTAAAGCATTTCTGCTTCCCGCTGACATCTACGTCGCTACCAGTGATGCACTTTGCATTTGACTGGAGCAGAGCAGATGTCGCTATATTCTCGACAACAAAGTCAATCAGATATTTGGTGTTCTCAACTTCTAAGCTATTGTCATGAATGATTGCATCCAATCATGTTAATTGTTTCCATGGTGGATGGCAAGTATGGCACGAGCCAGACAATTCCAACATTACTGGTAGGTAAACCTAGTCCTAGACCGTTTTGGTACCAATGTTGTATTGATTTCAGAAAAGAGTGCTACTTTCCATACCTGTTCTCGGCAATTGACAAGTTCAAAACATTTCCAGAACCGCCTCTATACATATGGCTAGAATCCATCACTGGTTTTGGCCCTACGCAGCTGATGAATTTGCTCTTAGCATTCACATTCTGACAGTATATCAAATTGGGGGTCTTTTACTGGAATATTTATTTATTGTCAGATACAAAGCATACCAATATAATTTAACATCAATACACACATATTCATGTGATTTCTAAGTTGGGAGGAAAATGACTGGTCCTTGGGCAACGTCGTGAGTTGCAACACCTAGTCTGCTGTGTATTTAATAGGAGACTTAAAAATCTTCAATCTTTCTAAACAATTACATTGATTTTTTTTGTTGTTAATGTTTGGCTTATGACCAAATAGACAAAATCTGAGTGCATTAACACTCAACTTTAAAAAAATTAACAAATTTCAAAATGATCTCACCAAGAATATTCTATAAGAGCCATTGCAGCTTCTGTCTAGAAATTACTCTCAAAATTAAAAGATGGTGACTCAAAACCCTTTTTTGTTCACTTTTAGATCATTTCTCCAAATGTGGCTGAGCACGTGTGGTTCAGTGGAAAAGCGCAGGACTGGTGATCATTAGACCGTTAAAATCGTGAATTCGAGCCCCAATGTGGTCAACGTGTTTGTGTCCCTGGGCAATATACTTAATCTCATTTCCCTCGTTGACACAAGCGAAATCTGGGGAGCTGATATGGGGAACATTACAATCTAAGTACTGATAGGCTTGTGCGCTTGTAAGGCGTGTCTTTGAGCAGCCACCTAAATGAAGCGAAATGATTGTGACGATTTCTTGAAGGCGGCGTAATAGTAATTACAACAGCGCTTTGAGCCTGTTTACGGGGATTAAGCGCTATATAAAAACTGGTTATTATTATAAAGAACCCAACTAGGTTACATACGCTAACAAGGACTCAACTATTTAGCTTAACAGAACTTATGGTAATGATATTCTTTAAAATCTCCATATATGAAAGCTTATGAAATGGTTTCTTCAAACATCTAAAATGTGGTTTGTATATGAAAGATCCGTAAAAGCACAGCCACACTCAGGTGGCGTCCAATGTCGTGACTTCAGGCTCGTAGCATGCCTTGTTGTCCGCAGAGGCACAATTAATAATCTCCCCGATTTGAAGGGGAAACCTCTCACCGCTATTACCTATAACTGAAGTGTCCGCTGATCGAGTAATTGATTTTCTTTTTTCCTCTTTTTACCTTCATGATTTTACTTCCGATTTTTAGGGGCACTCCGCCCTCTCTTCACCCATCTCCGTTGGCTACAGCACTGAGTGAATAACGTCACAGAAATATCTGTGAAGGAGTTGGTGACCATAGTCGCGTTCACAAAGCGGCGGAATTGGAACGCCATCTAAAAATCACTTTTTGTCCACAACCAACCACTTGCTTGATACACAAATGGCTTTTGAAGGGTTTTGAGGTATTAAGTGTGACGTATGTATAGACTCCATAAAAAGCTCCAGGATAGCTTATTAGGAGTTCTTTGCCAAGGTTTGGTGGCAAAGGGTTGACGTCACATGCCAGAAACCAAGCCACCGATAAGATATACCGGTTATCTTATTTCTATTGCGTGTTGTCTATACCACGCATTTCAATGACATACATTCGCACTAGGGATAAATAACACAGGATATATCAATATACCTCTCTTCAAATACAATGCTATAACTATTCCCTTCGTGTTAAAAGTACTAAAGCACTGCGTCTTTACCCTCCCCCTCCTAAAATTAAAAGAGAACAACAACACTGTACCAACCTATCTGGGTAGAAAAGAGGACCTGACTGCGTTGACGTTCCATTCACAACAGTATCAACGCCGTACTCCATGATGTCAACCTCCTCACTATTATAATGTAATCCAAACTTTAAAACGTACAGTAATGAACACTTTCCAATTTAAAAGATCCAAATAAAATAACGTTTATCTGAGATACAAACTGATATGTTCCTTATAGCACTGACGAGTATTATCCAGGTAATCGGGTAAGTTAACCCAGATAACCAGATCCAGAAATACAAAGGTAGATGACTTTCGTCAAATCTGGCAGACCGCTCGACTAAGCCGGGCGGACTGCCTAAGTCAGGGGTTCAACGCCCTATGATGATGAAGTTAGTTAGCAGTTCTCAAAAGCTCCTACACGACAAATGCTCTGCTGAAAATACTTCTCCCGATATAGAGTGCAAACGATGGAAAGAGTCTTGACACGAAACGATGGAGTTCAAAGCCAAGAACGGCTTGACATGGGTTCGAATCCCTTTCAGAAGATGAGCATGTGGCGGTCCGTGCCGGATGTTTGGTGTCCACCAGGCCGACAATCGCCGAAAATGTTCTGATCTTGGCCTCCTGCCGGTTCATTCAGACGACAGGCCTCATACACGATGGAAGAGAGAAATGAATCAAACAAGCCGGTGCAGTAGACGTGCCTACCTTTATCACACCGGTATCCCCGATAGGCACTTTGATACTCAGCTGCTTATAATTACTGGAAACTTGATGTTTGATAGAAACATGTAGAACCACATCCAACCATGTCTTTTCTGTACTGGCAAGACAACATGTGCGCCGGTGACGTGGGCATTACCAAACACTCTTCAGATTTGTCCACTGCTAGTAAGTTTGTTTGCGATTGTCAAGGCTCCCAACCGCAAAAACCTTCCTCTCACTTCACCCCGGAATTCACCAAACTTCGCGAGATGTCTGATGACAAAATGCCTTGCAGCAGTTCAAACCTGTCGCACTGTGACTCAAACGGTGCACTCTTGCAGCAAATACGATAAAGGCTCCTGTACGTAGTCTGGTTTCCATCTATTATACAACCTCGTCGCCTAACAGCAGAACGTCCCTGTGAAGGGGATCACCAGACACAAGGAACTTCGAATAAAAGTCCAATCTTCCGAAAAGTTTTGAGTAGGACTGGGGAATGACCGGGGTTTGCCCAACACAAGAATCCTCTGGCGGAGATATCAGATGCACGTATAAGACCAGAATTTAGAAGACTGAAGTTGCCTAAAGTTATCGTTGGATTTTCGGGCGTGGGCTTGCCTATACAGGAAACCGTGTCATTTGCACGCAAAGCTGGTGAAAAGAGAGTAGTGAGTCAGACATGAGTCCAGGCTTAAATATGGTCGTGATATACTTTTATGAATGTTGTAGGACAAGCTAGGACATATTGCAACTCCTTGACATCCAAACCTTATAAAACGCATTCACATTCAAACATGATTGAAAACTTAACCATCTGTATAAAACAGTTCAGAATCTCGTGACATAACGAGTCAAAACACTACTATTGTTGACTAATATATGGTGCCAATCCCTTTAATTAAAATTCCAAACTTTAGTTAAAATTCGGTTAACACGTACACAAACAAAAAGAAAATGTATTCAAGTGACGTTTTCTTAATTCTGCTGCTGTTCCCCGTGCTGTTCTCACTAATGTCACATCCATATCAGAGCATCGCCCAAACGTTGCCTGGAATTGTCTTATACAGTTGTGTAACTATAGACATTTTATTCTGGTGGGGTTGTACTTATCTCTACAAAATGCTGAGGCAGGGTATGACTTTTTATTTTTTTAGCCTTTGCTCCTAATTGAAGGGGATCATATCCCCTTTCCCCTTTGTTGGTTACGCCGCATTGATGGGCCGCAGACAAAAGCAGTAAACTATAGCGATTATAGCCTATGTCTAGATTGTGGCTCAAATTTGGGTAAGGTAAAAAACAGAGTTAAATGCTTTGTAAATGCGGGCTTTAATTTTTGAGAGGGTCACTTTTTCTCGGCTGTTTCTAGAAAATCTAAAAACAAAAAAAAAATAATGAAAAAAAAGAGAAAGAAATGCGATAAATAAAAAATCGTATCTGTAGTTTTTACTATGGTCGTTTACAGGAGAAATCATGAGTTACTGGGCACTTAAAGGTGCAACGAGAGATTTTGAGGCACCCAAATATTGTGTCATAATAGTAATTTCATATAGATTAGACACTCAATAGATTTTCTTACCTTGTATTTGGCTACATAAATGTCTTAAAAGAGAAAAAAAGGTGATTTTGATTTGCTTATATTTCAATATAAATCATAGGCTGAATTTCGTATTTGCTCTTATACGAAATTAGAAATTTCACAATTTTGTACCAAAGAACCATTTCTCAGCTTAATCCTTTCAGATGAGGATATTATTGATAGAAAGCTTTACATTAGGGCAAAAATCAGTACTTTCAATTTTTTAAGGGGCACCTGATGTGTGAAATCTCTCGTTGCACCGTTAAACAATAACGATTGTCCAGGATTTTTTTACTAATGGGGTATAATAATTACATTATTATGTGTGTATGTTTGGGGAAATATTGGATCAAAACATAATGATAAAAATTGGATGATATTTGCCCAGAGTTTATTGGTCTCGTTATGAGTTTGTAAAATATTGGGCTCGACTATGTTTCGCCAATATTTTGCAACACATTCTGAAATCCATATAACATGCACCACAACCCTTAAAAAAACAACATGAAAGGCAAGACACAAAACTTTCAACTTTACAATACAGACTTCAAAAAAAGGCAAAGCGACTTCTACAGCAAAAAGCGGACCTTTGTCCCTTTTGGGGGGGGGGGGTGCGTCCGCACCCCCCGCACCCCTGGCTAGGCCCTGTGATTCAATGAACAAAATCTGATGACATCTTCATATTTAAGAAGGTCCCAGTATTGCCCCAATGTTGAATAGTTAATATTTAAAATAATTTTGAGCGTTTTTTTTTTTATAAATTAAAATTTGACGAGCTAATGAATTTCCCATTAATCCCCTGAAGATTCGTATCCTATTTGTTCTGAATTATTATAATTTTAAAGAGGAAATTGCGAAAATACAGGATTCGTGTCTACGCACGGAAAAACACCATTTTTGTTGCTCTTATTTATATGATTATTATTACGATGATGCGGTGTGTATTATAGTTTAGATTCTCAGCTTAGTATTAAAGTATTATATCAGAGTGGAAGCGTTAATTTGCGCAAATCAGCAAGGAATGCTTTTGTTAGGCGTCATAGATTATAAATCCACATCCATGACAGGGTCTAAAACCTCACCGCTGTCCCCATACAACTCTTTCAGTGCTAACCAGGTGTGGTGGGGCCTGCCAGTGTATGGAACCGGTGATGAGCATGCCTGTAAAAATCATCGTTACAATCAATTACCCTAGAGAAATCCCCGTAAGTGGGGATAATTTCCTAAATTAAGTTTGACCAACTGGCCTCGGTATGAAAATTCCAATGGAAAAATGATCGCTGTCTTGTTCTCACGATTTTCTGAATGCTAAACAAAACCATAGCAAGAAGGTATTGTTTTCAACAAATCAGGTATGTGATAAATGAATTTTACATCATGACATCAGACTTTCAAAGTGAAAATATTTTGTATTAGTTTTTTCTTTAGAACCTCTCACACGATATAGTTTGCTAGAAATTGCATTTTGATAAGTTTACCATCCATGGACCTTTAGGCCCGAAACTTTTTTCCATAAACTTGTTTAGTTAGCTAACACGTAATTTAAATGCGTTTTAAGCAAATTTTTGCATTTTGAATATTTTTAATCATTTGTTTTCTTAAACGAAAGTTTAACCGAGTAAATTCGTCGTGCACTAAACAAACCCTAACACTTCTTAAATTAAGCACCGTACCTTAGTAAAACTTCGATACATTTTTGGCGGAGTTAAAATTTAACTTTAACGTCCTTTTCTGGAATTGCGTTTTTACTTAATCCATACGGTTTATCTCACATCTTAGCTTTAAAATTTGCTAAACATATTTTGGAATACTAGCCTGATTTTAAAAAATTAATTTTCATGGTGGCTTTCTATTTCAACTGCCATGTGAATATGTTGATCATTGTTTTCCCCGTGTTCATATCGTTAATCTGTAAGGCCCTGCTCAAAATTTTTGAACCGTGACAAGTTATGCATTTTGCAGTTAACTGCTCAGTCTGAATATCGTTCATGAAAGTGCATGAGTTTGGATTTTTTAAAAATAAAGCATTTTTGCAGGGACTAAAGGGTTAAACAACGCGCTGTACATCGTATTTTCTATTATCTGAAGTCATGTGATCAGAACAATATTTGTGCCAATCACGGCGCACCATAGCAAAACCGTGTGAATGTGTATTTTAATGTTTTAATTTGGAATCAAACTTTGAGTAATAATCTATATACACACTACGTTCCGACCTTTCAGATAGACATGTGACAAACCGCACCGTAATAAAGTATATTTGTTTCATTTGCGCGAGCCAAACGTGACGGGTCACAAGACCTACTTCGGTATACAGTCGTTTGACTCATTCTTAAGGGAAATTCATATCTATTTCAGGCCCACAAATAAACAGGGTGCATTTTTGGGTCAGGCGGAACCTGAAACATAAAAGTGAAACCATGACATACCCAATTCAACTATTCAATAAAGAAAAAAGGTCCTTTCTTTCATTTTGGAGTAATTTTAAACTAAATTTTTACGAGAAAGGAATGTACTTTTGACTGATTTACTGCTCCTAACTCCCAAATTTCGAGAGGTATGAGGGAAAGAAAATAACAAGAATGGTCATTTAAAAAGACAACCACCGCTTAGCAAGGTGGCCATACCCATGGTGTTAGTTTCACACTCTGGAAAGGACACCTCGTGGCCGTTGTGAGATTGTGTGTTCCTCATATCATAGTGTCTCGGTCTGTGTAGTTTCTGTAGACTCTACAACGTTAAAAATGTTCACTAAATAAAAGTCGTTTGACTGGCAGCTGGGACTCACAACAGTCCAAAACGACGTGTTTTACCTTTTTACCGTATTTGCACGTTTCGTGTCCCGGCTGACAATTAAAACACGTTTTTTTTTAAAGAATATTTTTAACAGTGCCTGGAATGCCATAAATTTACTCTCTAGGCCAAAGGACGCTCACACTTCTATAAAGGACTATCTAATTCTTGACTCTCGAACCTGAGACAGCGTGATCTGCTTCTTGCGTATGAGCAGCAGCTAAAATGTATTGAAGTTGGTGTAGCCAACTCACTGTTGACTGGTTGGGGTTGAGAGGTCTATGGGCCATTCTCAAAAAATGGTGTAAGCCAGTAGAGTTTATTTCATTCTTTGATCCACATTGGTTTGCATTTTGCTTAAATAATTAACCGTTGTTAATGGTTCTTTTGTACTTTGCGAGATCTACACGGACATATATAGTTTTCCTATACTTAAATCGAGATCTCGGTCATGTTACTCCATAAACACCTAGAAAACATGCCAAAATGGTGTTTTTCCGTGCTCTGTGCACGTATTTTACATGCTACCAGTTACTCTCAATAATCAAATATTTTTTCATCCAGTTTTTTATTTCTAAAAATTCATCAAGGATAGTATGATAGGTATCAATCTTCCCGATAACATTTCTTGGTAAGCTACAAGAAGCCATATATGATTCCGCGAAATCTTGTATATTACGTTATCAGTGTAGTAATCTCAATTTATTTGAAAATTAACTGCAATGATAATACCTTTTTGCATAGCTCAAAGGCAAAAATATTGGTAGCATTGGTAATTCCTAAACATCAAAGCTTGGTTGCAAATTTTGCCCTCGATAAAAAATTATATTCCAACATTAATGCGCCGGGGTTATTAAGTGCATGTATTACGTTATCGTCAAATCTAATAAATGAGAGTTAGACTACTAAAAGATATACTGGCTATAGACACACATACCCTGAACTTGATTAGTCGAAATAATTAGGATACATGCACTCCCCAAGTATTAGACACGAAAGGCATTCAAATGTCTATTACGGTCGTAAATTACGTTATCCAAAACGCAGACGAAAAATACAGATCCTCTATTAACGTCCGGGAGGTAATTTTTACGCTTCTGCCATGCTCCTCGAAGTATTGTTTGAGAATTGTTGTCCCCCAATAAGGTAAGTTAGTCCCACTTTCTTAACCGTTTTACCCAAATATTTTGCGTACTAATCTACACACTGCAGGGTACACATTGTGCTGGGTTTATGCCCTTTGTGGTAATATAATAGGGAAGTATAATGTCTTGTAAGTACTGGCCCACAAGGCCGTATCTGCAGTGTCCCGGGTGCTATTATCCACATGCTATCGGTGTGCTTATCGGGGGTTTTAGTTGCACATAGTGGCTCGTGCGTGAGATAACGTAATGTACGCAAAGTTTTTAAGGGCCTTTTGAAATATCTTGTTTGTTACAATCTTTCTTCACAAGTATTTAAAAGGTCATGGTTTTAGAGAAATTTGTGTGAATGATAGAACAGAGAAGTTTTTAAGTCTGACTTTCCGCACTAATAGATGGCCAAGGGAAAAGAATATATGCCTATACCTCAGTGTCGGCTGTTTTAAAATACCACTGTTTCAAACTTAATGATAGTTATAATCTGAACATATTATACATCATAAAATTATATTTAATTCTTAATTTGTTTAGCGGTATCGTAAAAGTGAAACAGAACTTCGGATGGAGACTCCAACCCCTGACTCAACGAAGCTAACGCGTCCAGAAATATGATAGACTAAGAGCTGAATTTACCAGCCCGAGGCACAGAAAAGGGAATATGGCTGTGATTCTTCAAAGAATCCACAAGCCAAGAAAACTAGAAAGAAAAATGGCAGCCGCTGCTCTGTGGAAATATGCGATTTTCAAAGGAAAATAAAGTGATAACAAATATGACACTGATTGGTATAAGGGCAAATTGGAAGACACTATACAGACTTACTGCGGTGTGAAAGCAGTATCTTTTGAAAAGTATTAATTTAGATATATAGGCCTACGATGTGTTTTATAAAAGACAAATAAACTAATTCGAAAAATGGAAGCTACATTTTGTTCCATTTGTTTAGTAAAAAACAACCTATTTACGTAATTCACTGTCGTTATTTAAGCATGGGGGGGGGGGTTGAAAGTGGGATTTACAAAATACGGGGTTTATTTACTGCATTATGATGTATATTACGTTATCCATACCAACAACGTGAAAACGAAGGATTTTGATAGATTTTACATCGTACTTCATGCAAGTGAATAATTGATTTTAAAAGAGGTTAATATCTGCTTATCAAAGGCAAATCAATTTAAGCCCTAAGCATATCAGGATACTACCCGTGATTGAAAAAAAATATCTTGTCTTGTTTGAAAACTTTTCATAATATCGATAAAAAATACAAAATAGACGTAAGAGGACTGCCGTTTAACGTACAAATTTGTATCATACCAGTTATTGCTTTCCTACAGCATTCCTGATATGTCTCGCACCATTTAGTAAGAATTCATATTAAGGTGGGTTAACACTTCTTTTAAATCAAAATTTATCCGAGATGCATATCGGATAACGTAATATACAAGGCCCAAAAAACGGGAAAACAACTTGATTTTGAAGTTCAAATGTAAAAAATATGGGACCAGTGGTGTTCACAAACTTTGTTGTTCCATTATTTTATCTGTTAGCTCATAAAAAATTATGATAATACATTTTTGTGCGACTTGTGTTTTTCCGATTTTCAAATTGAAGTGGCTTCACTTTTTTGAGAATGCCCTATATTCTCACGCGGTGGACGAAGGTAGGGCACTCATTGGAGAATGTGATCCGCAGTCTGTGATTGATAACCACATGGGCAGGCTGGAGTTGGTCGCAGCCTCCATCGGTACATATTGCCGTTGACACTACTGTCACCGTGCGAATCCTGCTGATGATTGCAATCTACCCATATACTTTTTGCATTTGCAAAACTTTTGTGAGCGAGATTTTGCAGGCATGCACGAAGAAAGGTGGCAGGCAGGACTCTTGATAAAAGTTACACTAAAGCGCTATATCGTTTCATACGGGTTTGCTTTTTCACAAATAAACAGCGAGACGATTTCGGAACTCTCTTACTGCTTTGTCATTTTTTTGTGTGTATGCGCATGTTCTATTAATGTGTGTGCTTGCTTTTGTGTTTTTTTTTACCAAAAAACACCCAGATTCCATATAATTTGATATCTGTTTCATTCTCTTTTGCATTGCTTCTCTTTGCTCCTGTTCTTTTTCTTCACGTGCTCCTCTCCTTCCTCCTCGTTTGCCTTCTTTTCTTAACCTCTTTTCTTTTTCCTTCTTCTCTTCTACTCCTCTTTCTTCTTCACATTCTGTTCCTTCTTCCCTCCCTCTCCTCTCCTGCTACTCCCATCCCTTTTCTTCCTTTCTGCTGACCATCTTGCTTCTCTCCTCCGTCTCCTCTGTCTAGCTGTTCAGTTTCTCCTTTAAACAACGGTTTAACCTTTTAAACGTTTTCACTGAGCTCTTTTTCTTCTTTTCTCCTTTTTTCATTGTTTTTTCTTCCTGCTTTCGTGACCAACTAAACATTGATTGGGAGTGCATAAATTGGTGACGTGTCCTGAACAGTAATATTTTCCATAATTTACAGAAAAAACACTAAACGCCCATGTTTCTAACATTCACGCGTGGTCCGTCCATATGACATCTGACATCACAATCTAAGTTTTGTGGGTTCGAGCCCACTGCGGCCAACTTCTAGTAGGCCTATTTGTGCACTTTGGGCAAGGCACTTTAATCTCAATTCGTGTAGCTGTTATGGGGAATATACAAGGATTGGTCAGCCGCCGACCTTGTTGAAGCGAATGTTTTGTGATGATTTCCTGACGACAGTGTAAAAAATGGCAGCAGTACCGTGATCTTGAAAGAAAGGGTTATTTATTTATGTATGTATTATTTATTTTCATTATTATTATTAATTATAATTGCTGCCACCTAATATTACCAATCTTCCAACGAATGCCCCCTTTATAATCGCCTCAAAATGTCAAACCTCTTTGATCTATAGCATCGAGGGTTTGGCCCAGGAGTATCCGCCAATCTCGTGAAACTTCCCTATACACGCAATTCTCCGGCAACACATCCCCCGTCCTTTTTCACTTTGTTACACCCCTCTACCTACTTACCTTTTGGCCCAGGTCCTCATTTTGATTACATCCAAATTTACATTGAAAAATATAACCATAACGTATTTTAGCTAATACTTTTCGCCTCTCTGTTGAACTACTTACACTCTGCGGACTTCATTGATTTAGTTATTTTCTAAAAAGGTTTTTAAAAGCGAGCGGATAGAAGTCTGGCGATAGAAACCACAATCATTGACGCCAAACCTGTGCCACTGGAATTAACTTGGCATGTATCCATACCTGAACCAGTCTATCGGTGCCATTTATAGAAATTAAGATCTCTTATTCCTTATTCTTATTCAGCCAAATGATTCATATTAATGTCATACCTATTTGATTCTTCATAAGAACCATTCAATTAATCATTACTAGGATCACTGCAAAGCGACAGAGGGTGCAACTTCTATGTAAGCGAAACTTTTTACGAATCAACGAGAATTCTGAGTGTTTATCAAACATTTATAGTGTATTTAAATCAATGACCATACTTCTACAGATTTGCTTCAAAACGCTGGCGACCGGACAAAATTCTTGCAACACGCGCATGCGCGAGTTCTATAAATGAAATGAAGACATCCAAATGAAAAACTTTCGAGGGTACTTCTTGTAAACTAAAAAAAAGTGTGATTTAATTTCTAACACAATTTTTTAAGCAAAAACCTCCGGCATGTACATAATTATAAGAGTGATTGACGATTCAACAGTTGCTATAACTTCATACAATGCCCTAAAATTAGGTTCAACTTGAAACACCCTATATAAACTAGTGCCTTCGTGACGTTTAAAAGTTGGCGCTCTTCACTGAAAGCTTTGGACCAACTGATTTACCTGTGCGACCAGGGGGTTCGGACACGATCTGCTCGGTTGGGCATTGGGGATTTCCAAACGTTCATTTAGGGAATTCGTACGTGTATTCTCTACGGCAGCCTCGGTCCAGTGACCATCAAAATCATCTTTTAAACTTTGTTCAAGATCTAGTAAATTATCAGATACTTAAAAAATTATTCACTTCAAAATCCGTCGGGGTTAGTGGATTAACCCCGCTGTAAAATAGTGTAAATTGCAATAACGGTCCATTTAGATTTAAATTTCGTGACCAGGCCTAGTCTTTAGTCAGTCTGTGTGTAACCTTCGATATGGCGTAAGAGCGCCCTCCTACCGTAAGTCTTTAAACAGACTAGCACCGGAAGTTGAGCCGTTTTGATTTGGCTGTTGCTGTTAGGTTGGCTGTCCTACCCCCCCCCCCCCCCTGCGTGCGACATGGACAGGGCGCCAGTCCTCTACCGATCGTCAATATTTTCACTCATATGATTTAAGAAGTATCTTCCGAACCACGTTTAAAAACCCAAATTAAATTGCATTTCTTATGTAAATTGTTTAGGTAAAATTCCAACTTTTCCTGGCGTTACAAACGTATATAACATAAATAAAGTAAAATTTAAAAAGAAAACAATTAGTTGGAACACTGTCACCTGCAAGAATTGATTAATATTGGAGCTCTTATTCAAATTTTATACATCATTAACAGCACTATAAGTACGATTAAGTACTAATATATTATACTTGACAGCCCCGCTCCGCCACCAAATTCCTTAGAAGACAACTTTTACAATTTTCACCGTATTTTTACAACAACTGATGTGCCACGTAAACGAGGGTCTACGTTTGGTGACAAGTTCGATGGTCGTCAGTACTTTTTCACTCCTACCAAGCTCGAATTAAATGCACCAGTATATATATTTTCCATGTTCTGAAGAGTTTTTGCAGCATACTCGTAATCTGAATTTTCACGGTGCTTTCATGGCAGAAGGTTTACATTGGTTAAGAGGCAGGCTTAGTAAGTTGGGACAGTCGTCAGTACTTCCCACCATATCACATTTGGGCAAGAGTTCCATGTGTAACCCCAATCGAAAATCTACTTGTAACAATTTATTTTTATTTGTGGCCTTATAGGGTTAGGGTTTTTGTCAGTATTTGGCCATAAATAAAAAGAATTTGATTACTGTAGAATTTTACAGGGGGTACATATGGAAATTTTCCCAAATTTGAAATTTTAGGACTTAATTCTAGGCTAATAATGGCGTAAACTCGGTATATAACTGTTCTTGTTTTGTTTTAGTTTTTTTATTTAATCAAACTTGACTAATTGACTTATTTTATTTAACAAGTAAATAAAAAAAACAAAGCATTTACACAAAACACTCAACGTATGCCTTGAAAGTCAACAACGGGAAGGTAAACAAATTATTTTTATTGGTCTTTTCTTTCATTGTTGATTCAAATAATGTCTAAGATTATAGTCCAAAGATCGCCCTATTGCCAGTCAGTGTTAACAAAGACGTTTTGTTCAATGTAAAGTTTACATCCCCTGGAGTTACATGGTTTGGCATTAATGCTTTTATAATAACATATTGAATGCCTAGTAAAAATATATCACGAGGTCAATTTTTTACCTTTTCATTTTACGAGGCGAAGCCGAGTGAAATGGACCAGCCAAAATGTGACCCATATTGACATATTTTTACTATTTATGGATAGGCAGTCAATATTTGGTTTATTTCATGATATCACCTGTTTTCTTTTATGCCATGTGGTAGTATACAAATATTGAATGCTTAAGAGTGTGATACTATAGTAAAAATATATCATGAGGTCAAATTTTGACTTCTCCATTTCACGAGGCAAAGCCGAGTAAAATGGGACTGGAATGGAAATTAAGCGAATGGAAATGACGGATACAACAATTCCTATTTGCTTAATGGAAATTAGACGAACGGGGCTATTTAATTCAAATTGCAGACAGTATTTAATTGTCTCTGATTTAATGAGTTAAAGTTTTGTGTAGTAATCACTCAAAATCGAAATCAGACAAATTGCAAACACGCAAACACGTCACTAATACCAAATCCCTGTGACAATGGACTTTGCTTCGATTAATCGCTAGCTGATCTATATTTAGGCACAATTCCACGAAACCCCAACAAAATATTGGAACAATTGAACTCGCCCAGTAATTGCAGATTACCTTGTGTACTGGATTATACATAGAGGTAATATATTATATTTTATATAAGTATTATATAGATCTATATTATACCTCTATGATACACACAAGAATTACCCTACGTCAAAGCACTCGTAAATGCACAATGTTAACATATTGGTTTCACATTATTATGCACGCTGTCTTACCACCATATCTGATATAATTATTTTTAAAATGTTAATGCAATCTGGAATTAATTAATAGAACCGCAAGAGTATATATATTATATCTTATATTATTTATACATGTATTGGTAGTCTACACTGTATCACGTCATTAACGTTTACTGCATTTTTATAATTATTCTTTTCCAATTTGCTAGTCGATAACCTTTCATCATTACGGTTTTTTTTTCTCCTTCGTTTCATTCCATTCCAATTACCTCTTTATTGTTTGTTTTCTTCCTTGCTTCTTTCATTCGTGCAACGTTTTTCCCCCATTTTTTGCTTTTGAACTATAATTCTTGAATAAATCGGGCAGATATTTGAAGTATAATGATTTATTTCACTTTAATTAATTAGACGTCTCCTACTCTCATTAAGGTTAAATTTATTAACCGGTGATGAGGTTGCTATATTTACGAGAACAATAAAATGGTCAAAAACAAAAACAAACAAAAAACAGGCCCGTTGATTTCCGGTTGTGTTTGTTTGTTTGCTCGTTTTTTTTATTCACAAAGTGAATGTAATAAATCGGCCTGTACTAAGTTGAGAGTTAGGCAATCCTAAGGGCCAACGTTTAAGCGACAGTGATAGCGAGTAAGTGAAGCCAGCCAGCCCTGAGATTCACACGTTACTAGTGCTGGCCTTTGTAAGACCAGCAAAAGGGCGTCATACAACCCGTTCACACCATTGTCTTTTCCGTACCAAATTGATGTGCAACGCTACTGCGCAGGCGCACAAATCGTTTGATTGATTCTGTCCCTGAACTTGTAATTACATCGCCCCTTGAGATGCTATGATATATTTTTTTTGGTGTTGCATGATCATATTTCTTCTGTGTTGAACCATTAAGTTATTATAACCTTCATTGCTAAAAAGAAACATAACTACCTTTATCGCAATTCGATGGTATCACAAGTGCGTGCAAATATAACAGAATATGAAATTTAACGAGGAATTTAATTTTAATAAGAAAATCCAAACTTGTGTGATTCAAAGTGAACAAGGCATTGTGACGTAACAACCCACTATAGGTCTACTTTCCACAAGGTCCAATGCGAGGACCAATTGCCACTTGGTCCAATTTTCGATTGGTACATCCCATTTTTGGCCAATTAATACCATTTGTCCAAATCTCCTTCGTTCATTTATTCCGTTCCAATATCAGACAAAAACGGGATTGTACTAATTGGAAATAGGAAGTGGGAATTGGACAGATCGAAAACTAGTTCAATCAAGAAACCACTAAAAAGTAAGGCGATGTTATACAATTTATCAACAAATCTTCTATAATTTGGTTATCTTTTTGACACAGTGTATAAAGAATGTTAAAACACACCGTGCCTCTAAAAAATTAACTGTTCCCATTAGTTTTTTTTCCATACAAATACTAAAGATTCAACTATAGCACAACACGTTGATAAGCGATGTGCACATATTGGTGTCGTATACACTTTTTGCCCACTATAATGATTCTATAAGCATCAAAAGAAGTTCTGAAAGTTCTATACAAACCATTTTGGTTTCTTTGAAGAACCGAACCATTTTCAGATTTAGATTTAGAGAACCCTTTTTTTTTACAGAATATTTTTAGAACTTTTTTGGGCCCAATGAATCTTATATTTATTCAGAGTCTTCCACCAAAAAGGTTCGGAATATATTCTGAGAGTGTCGACCCCTATGTGAAACGGTTCTTTAAAGAACCTAAAGATTTCTGTCAAAAACCCAAAATATTCTTTAAAGAATGCAAAAAGGAAATTTTGCATCATGAGCCTTTTTATAACCATGCTTAAAAGTGAAGGGTACATATAGAGGACCAAAAAGGTTCGCAGTTCAACCCTTTTTTTAGAGTAAAGCGTTTACGCATGGGAGTGTATATATATTGTCCACTCAAATTCGGTAGCATCGCACTGCAATGTGCGACGGTAATTAGACACGGGGATGGACCTTTAAAGGTGGGCCTCCCACCCGATTATAAACATACCTTGTTCCTCTGTTTCGTTGGAAGGGCCATTACCAACACACACTTCACTTTAAAAAAGTGCATTTGAATCCGACATAGGGCTACCATTTCATGTGAGCGGTTATGTTAGGTAGCACCTAATATTTTCCGGATACGTAAAACAAACCATTTATAGCTTTAGCATCAAAATTGAAAAGAAAGTCGGTCAAAAATATTTTGCAGACGAAATGAGAAAAATACAAGGTTCTAATGAGACCAAAAAAAACGCGCAGGTTTGATGGTGGGAAAGGTTGGGTCGAGCTGAGGATCGGGTGGTTACCCCTTAAGAGAATTATCCAAATACAAGTAACGTATTCCTTTCATTTCAAGCATAGTGAAAACAAATCGATTCGTTTTCTTTGGTTTTTAGTTTCGAAGAAGCCTGGTAAGACAAATCGCTGAAATAGGCGCATCATGCTAACATTCGTTTCAGACCCAAAGTCTCTCTCGTCTTTCATGCAACGTACGCATCAACTCAAGTTCCCATACCCTCCATCCCTCCCAAAAAAAATGAAGGATAATGCACGTACCCACATTAAATGAGGTGATCCATCACTGCCACTAAAACGTTTACAACTATCACTTAATCCAGTGTATAACTTCTCATTTCATTGACACATAATGGATGATCTGACCCATGGTAATGGAGAGTACCATTATGTGTACAATGCCCCGATAGCACAAGCCGTTTGATTTAAAACCTGTTTCCTGTAAGTTTGAATTTGTATCTCGGTGTAATGGGTATTTTAATTGATAACTACCCAAATGTTCCACTTGCCTGAACAGTCCATAACAAAGAAGAAAAAACCCAGCTCAACCTAATAGAGGCGTAAATTAAAACAAAATGAAACTCCTAACACTCACAAGATTATTTTGTAGATGAATGATGAATAGAAGAACAGCTTATTTTCCTTGGAAATTTGCCATATACAGTGTGAAAGTGCCCGGTGCACTCACCTATGAAATGGATATGGGTGGTAAGGCTGGCGTTTCCAGTGCATTCGGTGACACGCTGTAAAAAATGCAAAAAATGGGGTCTTTTGGGGGATTTTTCAAAATAAATGGTTGATGCATGAGTGGTTGATGCCTGACCTCTGGTTTAAATCTCATCTACTACGATAAGGGTTTCCCTTGATCGCAAGTCATTATACTTGAGATCAAGGGAAAGTACTAACATCCTCGCTAGGCGATGGTTGTCTTTTTAAATACTATTCTTGTTATTATTATTTTTGGTTTTACTTTTGGGATGGGGTGGATGCCCTCTCACACAGCTGGCTACGAGCCTGTTTTTAGAGTTTGTTTTAAGCTTGCTCGTTTGTTGTTTTGGTGAGTTAATGCATATTATGTTATGATTTCGTCTTCCGTTCGATTTTTCCTGTTTTGCTTCTGTTTCATTCCAATATTCAAGCCATTCTGTCCAAGACAATCACACACACACGAATGCACGCTGTTCTGTGATTAAATGAATGTTTGCCAGCCGAGTGTCACGACTACTGTCTTTATGTTAATGTTGCGTTGACTTATAATCTAAAAACAACTCCCACCAAAAAAAAAAAAAAACATGTTCATCAATCTTTTTCTTTAATCTATTTTTAAAATTATTTTGTATTTTATTTTTTCTGAAATATTTTACTAATACATTTCCATTTTAGTATAAACATTCGCTAAATCTAATTTGCGGCTTCAAGGATCTATCGTCAGGCCAGTGTAGAGCAAGTTAAATTAAAAAGGAGGGAATTTCAGCAAGTGTGCCCAAAATATGGGAAAGCGTTTATTATGCTTGAATTAAATCAATACTGTATGACTAAGCCGAACACCGTTCAGCCTAATTACATTAAAACTCCGGGGAATAATAAAGCATAATATAGTATTACACTTTATTCCGGTAAAGATAGTCGTCCCAAACACAGTTAAGACAGTTGTCTACAAAAACTGGTTCATTTTGACAATAATAAGCAAAAAAATAAAGACAGCCTGTCATGCTAATTGCATACTAATTATAATGTTTGATATAATATTGCCAAGAAGGTTCATTTTGACAAATTACTAAGCAAAGAAAAGAGTCAGCCTAATTTACAAATGGAATTTCAAGGCTTGAGTATAGTACTGCACTTTATTCTATTAAAACAGCCGTTGTCACCAAAGACAGTGTCTAAGAAAACTGTCATTTTGACACTAATAAGCGAAAAAAGAGACAGCCGTTTCTATCATTTACATAATAACGGAATAAAGCATAATAGAGTATTGTACTTAAGACAACACGTCACCCAAAGACAGTTTAAGACAGTTGCCTAAGAAACTGAATCATTTCGACACTAGTATTAGTAAGCACACGAATCCGTTAAAGACAGTCCTCACCCAAAAACAGTCTAGAACTGTTCTCTAAGAAACTGGTTCAATCAGACCCCTCGGGCAATACCTTTCATAAAGTGTGAGTGACGGACGGATCGGAGTGAGTCGGTTACACACAGATGCTCTTACAGGTTGGTCTTTTTCGACCAGCAAAAATGCTAACCCCCAAAACGTTAACCCTAGCATGTTAATGCTCATAATTCCACTTCTACCCTATTTATAGCATTCAAAAAAAAAAAAAAAAAAAAATAATTTACATAATGGAATAAAGCTTGATATAGTATTGCACTTTATTCTATTAAAACAGCCTGTCACCCAAAGACAGTTGTCTAAGAAACTGGTTCATTTTGACACTAATAAGCGAAAAAAGAGACAGCCGTTTCTCTCATTTACATAATAACGGAATAAAGCATAATAGAGTATTGTAGGGACAACACGTCACCCAAAGACAGTTTAAGACAGTTGCCTAAGAAACTGAATCATTTCGACACTAGTATTAGTAAGCACACGAATCCGTTAAAGACAGTCCTCACCCAAAAACAGTCTAGAACAGTTCTCTAAGAAACTGGTTCAATCAGACCCCTCGGGCATACCTTCATCAAGTTGTGAGTGGACGGACGGGTCGGAGTGAGTCGGTTACACACAGATGCTCTTACAAGGTTGGTCTTTTTCGACCACAAAATGCTACTCCAAAACGTTACCCTAGCATTTAATGCTCATATTCCACTTCTAAACCCTATTTATATATGGATGTGACATTTGTTTATGTTTATGCGTCCCTGTTGGTGGCAAGAGAGGAACTGGCAGGCAAAAGCACCTATCCTTTGCATGGGGAAATTCCGTTTTTTGCTGGAACTTTTGTTTCGATTAAATAAGATAATACCAACTTCCTTATCAGCATAATAAGCTAATGCTACCAGCTGCATTTTATGACCATTTAGATAAGGAAATGTTCTGGCAGTAATTTGAACCGATTTTAAATGTGGTCTGTCTAGAAACTATGTTAATTGTGCCTGCCAGAAAACAACATAGGGCGTCCCCGAATGTCAACACGTGATGTCCATAGGTCACATCATCTATAGCATTCAAACATTGTTACATAAACCTGTGAAGGTGCAACATGTTTCCAAATCAAACGGGCATCATTTCAGGTCCGAAGGTTTCCAGTGGTCACATTTTAAAATTAATTGGTGCTCCAACTTTTGGTGCCGCATAAACTCGGTGTGAAAAACATGTTGAAATGTTAGAGGTCGAAGTCATGGGGATCAACAGTGACCCCACATAATATTTATTTCCAAAACGTGCGAAGTGAACAAGTGCAGTTTGGAGAAAAACACGATTTTTTGATATGACATTTTGGACCTTGGTTGGAGGGTTAATTTGGTTTTATTGCAAATGTGTTGGTGGTTGGGATTCTGAAATTTTTCGTTAGTACTTTATTACCAGACTTTGTGTTTTCAATAGTGGATTTTGCACATTTGGCACTAAACAGATTGACCCTTGCAATTTTTCTAGAAAATTTTGTAATCACTAGTGCTCTAGTTCGTATTTCACTTTCAAGAGGTTGGCCAAAGGATTTAAAATTAAATAGATGAATCCAAAATCTCACTTTCCTTTCTAATTATAACATTTTGATTTTTTTAGATTAAATGTGCCTTTTTCTAAAGATTTCCCGAAGAATGAAAATTCTTTTAATCTTAAGCTTACCTTTCCATTAAATTCACATGGTCACCGTATTTTTATGTAACTTGTAGAAGGAGGTGTACTAGCTTTTACATTTATTGTCGCTGAATAGAACATAGTGGCGTATCGGCAAAATTGTACTTTTCCGATATTCGCACTTGTTTTTTAAGATATGATGAAGTTAAAGGGCATAGTGTCAAAACATGGTGTTGTTGTTACAACGAATATTTCTGATTTTTGCCCCCAATTTTAAAACATCAAAACTGTGTTCTATAGTTACGAACAAAGGTAATCACTGCAGACATCCGGCGCTGTATGTTTTGGCAGATGTAAAACAGCTATTGACCTTTAAAGTCCCAAAACTGCTTTGGGCGAAACGGCGGGAATTTACGCACACCTTTCACGCCGTCAGGCGCAGCGCACCGTTCGCGTCGCGGGTGAATTTTTGCTGCGTACCCGTAATGACGCAGTGCGAGTGTTTAACTGTACTTTTGCGCGAACGCATATTGGAAAAACAAAAAATAAAATTTCATTTTTGAAAATGTAAAACAGCGATAATTTAGACCAGATGAAATTTCAATTTCTTTGTAATTTCGGATGTTAGAGACAAAATATGTGTGATTCAATAGTGCATAACGATGTATTGTCTCAACTGGCACAACATACTCAATTTGCAAGTTCAAAATCAAAGTTATTTGAGAAGAGGCAGCTGAAATGGCATGAAACGTCACTTTTTTACTAAACACGATTTTCTCACTGTTCAATTTTCACCAAAGGTGGCAAATTTTCAGACAAGATAACTCAAAAAAATACCGAAGTAAAGGTAAGGTTTAACTTCTACCAAATACAATCGGTCTTCTCTAGGACGGTTTTCTCAATTTCATTTTTCGATTTCTAACTAAAGACATTCTCCAATATATACTCAAATTTTGAAAAGAAAAGTAAAAAAATCACACTTTTTGACATTTTTCCTTTATATTTCGAAAAGTAAGCTATATTTTTAAAAAATGAAAAAACCCCCGTCCTAGACAAATTTGTCTTGTTTCTAAAAAAAAACATAAGAAATCAGGAAAATTCAACATTGTTTTTGTTATGCTGTCTGAAAATTGGTGCAAAATCGGGTTTCTAGTATTTTTTCAAAATACGGAAAGTTTTACATTAAATATGATGCCTCATCGGGATCATCGTCCAATTTTTTTTCTAGAAATGTATAATTTTACATACAATAATTAAAATATTTGCAAAAGTTACAAAACCAAAATAGATACTCGGCACCCTCAACCCGGTTCACACTGCTTTTTAGCATTAAATGTAGTCTGATTGAGTACTAATTAATTGTAATTAAGCCTTAAACTGATACGCTAGTATGTCTACATATTTAAAATCAACCTTCCTATAGAAATAAGTGATACGCCATATGAAATGTCGGTACGTCTATTCATACCGAATGTTATACTTCTGTAAACCATACACTGATAGCCGCTATGGACCATTTCCAGTTAGATTCACAAGTGAGTTGCATTGATACACTAATGCATGATAGAAAATTAGAAATCCAATACCAGTGATTTCTATATTGCAATACAAAGAAATAAGCAGTCTACAAAATATATACGTTTTTAATACACGAACGGTTTTTTAAATTGCATAAAGTATAACTACAGTACAGGGTTATACGACAAACTCAACTTTACTTAAAGTTTACATTGTCATTTTAATGTGAAAGGTTTTAACATGAATGCGATGAAAATTAGAATTTACAGCAAATAAAATTTCTATATTAAACATGATACTAAAATTTGAGTAAATCGTGAACTGCACTGTTAAAAATGTTCCTATTTTACCAGGACAACCGTAACCTTTTAAACTACGGTCAATCCCAATTATTCAATAATTTTCACGCTTATGACCTATACCCACAGTAAATATTACCACTTTGGAAGAAGAGAAAAATGTAAATAACACAGTGGCCTAAAAAATAATTATACACATTTGAAAAAAAAAAAAAGGTCGTATTTATACGCTGACCGTTATTCTATTTTTTCAGTAAATTACTTTCTTTTGTAACTTACTTGTTTTTTAATGTAGAATACGAACTATGAAATCGTTTTAAACCTATCCACTGTGTTAAATAACGTCGTAACTAACGTGTCCTTAAAAATGCAACATCTTATTTCCCTATAATTTTTTAAAAAAGTTTAAAAACTCTTTTCCCCTTCCTCCTTCTTTAATATATTTCGTTTACTACTTTGAAAAGGTTTAAAAAATCAAAAAACATAAATATATTTAATTTTGCATCGCTCATCAAACAGTCTGTAGTGTAGTGTAGTGTATAATGTTTAGGACTTGTAATCTTAGGCCCTGGTTCGAACTATGTAAGGTACATGTATGAAGTTTATTCATATGATGATTAAGTAATTGGGGTGACATTAGATGTGTACATTACCATATCAAAGTGTATTCAAACTGGTTTAGATAAATCTTCATTCTTCACGTTTTCCCTTTTGTGCCTTTTTTCTCAAAATTGTTTGCCTGAATTAACTTTTTTAACAACCACGGTTCGTCAATCAACGTTTGTGATGCCATAAGCTACAACGTGAAAATTTGGTCAGAGGATTGTAATAACGTTTTTAATTCTAATATTGTTTTTAAACAAGGACAAAATACTTTTGGGGCTATACGGGGCTATTTGAACAATTCTGCAAAAAGTATCCCTCTTAGTGCATTTTACCATAGGCCAAAATTTCTCACGGGGGCTATTTGGTTAAAACTGAGGGCTAATCGCCCTTAGCCCTCGTTATTTTGTCCCTGTTTAACAAGTCAAAACCAACCATAACGTTGAAGCTGAGATTTTACGCCGTTATTTTAACTTTCTCCGGCATTGGTTTCGTATTTTTTTACGGTTCCAGTTATTTTTCGTTCTTCATGTGGTGAGGTCCCAGCTTGCCATTCAAATTCCTTTTTTTTAACAGGTTTTAATTTTTAAACAGTGGCAAGGTTTTAATTTTGCCAATGTGTGATAATTACTTTCATCTTAGTAATGTATTAAATTATGCACGATTACATAAACATTACATCAAATGACGTATAATAAGAGATACAGTACTCTCATTAACAAGAATAATTAATAAAAGGCTCCATCTATGATATATATTTTTTGTGAATTGGTCCTATCGTAATTATGAAGTTGATAAAAAATGCGAATTACGCCAGATGGTTTTTAAGTATAACACAATACGTATTTGATATGCTAGAAAAATATATTTACAAATGCCAGCCAGCCTGTGGAGCAAACAAAGCCTAACAGGAAAAAAACCAAAGCTACACA
The DNA here is from genome assembly GCA_023653785.1 of Ophioderma brevispina. Lineage (NCBI taxonomy): Eukaryota > Metazoa > Echinodermata > Ophiuroidea > Amphilepidida > Ophiodermatidae > Ophioderma > Ophioderma brevispina. The sequence goes on along the minus strand of JAMKCH010009737.1, from coordinate 15,816 downwards.
AAATGATTCCTCTTTTTTGGAATAAAACGTTTTTTTTGCACTCAATTGCCTAATACCACACAATGCAGGTTCAAAACAAATAGGTGACTATCCTGACAAAGCGTTTGATTGCAATGTAACCGTTGTCCTCCCCCCCCAAAAAAAACGCTACGCGTGGTGACAGGCGCCAGAAGTTTTGAACAAAGCATTTGATATACTTGGGACTGTTAGCTACTGTCCCTGAAAAGGTCATAAAGGTAGATTCATGTGTAAGATATGACTCCAGAAACCAAGTAACCTGCCGGACCCAGGCAATTTGAGGCGCTATTAACTACAAATACGGACACTGTACGTTTTGCGCCCAGAAACCGCCAATCTGAATCTCGAAGGTCCCACCACCATTCCTTTTTTAAAAGACAGCTATGCAACAGATATTAACATATAAAGTTTCCATTGGTTAATAACAGCTAAATAAACATGCAATTTTCCAACACCCCTCTTAAAAGATGGAATTAGGAATTGATGATCAACAAACTCTTAGTATTGTCCAATATTAGACTGCATGGATTAGAGCTAATCATTCCTCATTCATTATGACAGCACAAAAAGATTATCTTAACCCAAAATTAATGACAGAATGAATATACTATATTGTTATTGAGTTTTGTGTTGAAAACATACTGTTTTCATAATGTAGAGAATGTAACATTATTTTCGTAACAAGCAAGTTGCCGCCCAACGCATTTATCATTTTATGTAATGTGGAGTTTGTATATGACTTAGTCCTAGTTTTATATCGTCTTGAAACGTATTTTATCACCAATAAATTAATGTTTTATCATTATTAGTTAAATAATAATTATGTAAATGCAGTTATTTGACCCAGTAGAAGTTGTTCTGCAAGAAATTTGGGCAAGTAAATCTTGATTGCAATCAATATTGTATTTGCCATTATGTTCTTCATTGCCAGTCTTCTGGTTATCAGCTCCTCATTTTGTAAAATGGGTCCTGTGGGTTACTTGATTGTTGGGTCATATCTTAAAAACTATTGACTCTATCACTATGATTGTTTCAGGAGTGTTAGCTAACAGTGCTATCTTACATTATAAAAAAGAACAAGTAATCATTGTGGTTTTGTTCAAAACTTATTGCGGCTGACACCATGTGTTGGCTTTTTGGAGGACACACTGTACAAGGAAAAACTATGCCAGATGTTTATAAATACATAATTTAGACTGAGCGGTGTTATATCAAACTTAATGCAAACAAAATATCACATTCACAAGCAAATTGCAAAGAAAATGAAGAAAACATAGGCATGAGTTTAATTAAGGACTCGTTTGGGGCAGGGTAAGACAAAATTACAAAACAAGAAAAGTAACAAAAGGATGAGAGACAAACAAATTAAAGAACCCAATAGAGATAGCAAGAAATATAACAGAATATACGGTAATAACAAGAGGATTTGATTGTTGCTGTACATATAGGAGAGTATGTTTGCTGTTGATATGACTGACATTATTGTTTACTGTTGTTAAAATTAATGCTAAAGGGTAAAAATCCCAGTATCTCGTACTATTGTGAAAACCAGGTAATACCTGTTAATGTATCATAATTTATGCGTGTTTGTAATGTAACGTTATAGTTATTTCAAATTTACTTCTGTTCCAGTTAGCGCTGTCTGAATATACACTATGTTTGACATCATTATGTTTAACACTTTCTAGTTAGGCAATAATCTACAGAACTGAAGGTAATCGCTGTGCTGATGACATATAGAGTTAGGTCCATATAATAGTTTCATCAGGTCTGAATATTTGCCTTCAGATAATTGCCGACTTGTAGAACCTACATATGCCAGATCTGGCATATCCTTGAGCAAGAGTTACCGCAGCTCACTGAAGTCAGCATCCAGATGTGAGATCTTCAGGTACAGCTTCTTTGGCGTGGTTTTTCTTTACCCTTACTGCCATGAAGTTCTTCCAGATAAGGGGAATGTCATCCTTGCTCGTCGGCTCGGGAAGTCAAATGGTACTGGAATTATGTTTCCAGTTTAACACATCTTTCGGTGCATAATCGCTAAATGGCCATACTTTATTGGTTTGTCTCTTGGATCAGATGCCTTCTTACGTCCTCAAACCCACAGCGAGATGGGAGGGAAGAAACAAGTCTCCCACTTTCCTCATTTTACGTTCGATCACGGATTGCATTGAATCCCCTGTGGACCGGACTATGGTTATATTCAAATTAGTACTTAGTAGAGTGGCACCAGTATGGACCGACGACGAAGAGAATTGCTAAAAAACCAATGGAAACATGGCAGGGAATGGTATTTTTATTTTGGCCAGGGCACCCATCACAAAAAGGTTTATGTCGGCAACACGGTAATCGCCATACCAATGTCGTATAGACGGTGAGGTTATAGCAGGCAAGTCGTCTCTTATAGGAATTTTATTGTTGCGATTGGGAAGGTATCGAACTGGCTTAAATCCAAAGTAGCCGCCACTATGCTGGGATCAATACCTTGCTTTACACTCGTTCTTTATTTCCATACTCTCTCGACTTCTCTCTTTGTTTTGCTGCTGTATATTGTTCAAAATCCTCACGAAACTCTTCTTTCTCTTGGTCTGATGCCTTGTAAACTCTCTCAAGATATTTGCACTTTTGATTTGTCATATTAATCATATTCAAAGTGCTCTATATAATATAAAATGTTCAACAATAAAGATAAAATACTTTTCCTGCTTGACCGTGTGACACGACACCGGTGCACATTTTACAGTTGAATACCATTTTGGACTAGAATAAAGACGTATGCGTTTGATACGCCATTATGGATAGCCGCAATGTTTGCCGTTTGTAAGAAAAGTGTATAGACATAAAGGCGTATGCCGAATAACATCTGTATGGATATTTGCAGTTATAGCGGTTTTGCGAACTCCACTATTAATAGTGAAATAATTAACGGAACAGAATTATTATCTGAAAATTGGTCAAAACTGAAGACTTTTGTACGGACCTTGTTCCCAGATAATGAACATCCAATTTATCTCCATTTTGGCCATAATTTCTCATACGCCAATATGTCTATTCAAGCGACGAATTAAAAACAATCATTCAAATTTTTCGCCCCATTTTATCAAAATTTCCCGGAAATTGACAGAAATTTCCGAAACCTGTTTTTTGGAAATACATATTTAAAGTATATATTTTAATATAATGTAATATATTCGACAATAAATCACCAACACAAGTTTTAAAAAAATATATTAAAATTATATAAATTTTGTATGAAAATATCTTGGCAACTGAATTCCCGCGGAATGACGAGTGACCATCAAATTAAAGACCAAAAGTTGTAATAAAGTTGATTCGATAATATCCAATGGACTTTGGAACTACGCTTGTCATTTATGCATTATAGCGATGTGAAAGGCGAGAACCGCCAAATTCGATAGTCAAGGACAGCATTAGCCGACCAATGCGTACACAAAGAAAGTTCAATCAGCACGGCGCGGATTTTAAAATTTACTTTAGTTTTTCGACTCACGGACGTGGACACAATCGAAGTAAAACGTGACAATCGGCAGATAGATTAGTGCGCACCTTATTCTGTCACGACAACAGTTAATATATTGATTAGATGTACATTTGACACACCCGTATTTACACAATAGCCCGAACGAAAGAAATATTTCGACTAATAAAATTATACAAGTGTGGAAAACCCTTCGGATGTTGCTCTGGTCAGTTCATGGACGTAATAGAGGAAAGACCAAGGGGGGAAACGCATTCAAACCAGTTCTATCCGTGACTGGGCGCATGACATTTTGAATGATTTGCACGGAATAATTATCAGTTTGGGTGCTGTATACACACAAATGTCAATTCGATTACAAAACAAATCCGCCAACATATCCGTTGTTGGATTTTTGGTGCTATTGGGTGGATAAATTTGGTCTACCCATGGCCACACACCGAACGGACTGACCACATCGTCGTCTGATTTAATAAACCGCTCAAAATTTTGAAATACATCTTTCTCACCTAAGCGCGCTTGCAGTATGAGAAAAAGAGTATCTGCGCACTATGATCCAGGTACACTATTTATACACCTGGCCACCTCTAACACATTACATTAATTTGTATCCACTACCGATTAGTGTATCATGACAAAGCGGCACCCCAGTATGTGGAAGAAGCGGAGGCAGCAATTGATTTCTATTGGTGATACTCTAGGTTTTCTTGGTGATCGGACAAAACATGCGGAGGACGGCTGAATTTCGACAAGTACGTAACGTTTGCCTCTCTACCTATTATAGAAAACCTTTTGGTCCTGATCTCTAGTATGTACCTGGTCAGTTTCAAGACTCCTGTTTATCAGTGTAGAGTGCTTTGGTTGTCACCTGCTGGTGAGGCAGCAATGAATGTGTGCATTACAATGGTGCGTTTAATCCACATTGAACTGGGAATGTGCACATTTATGCTGCTCACTGTTCCTGATTCCAGGTGGCTCAAAACAAAGGACACGAAGTCAGTATAGGCAATATCGAAACCAACTTAGGCGACACATCAGACGGGTTTTTTTTGTTTTGTTTATGTTGATCTTTGTAGCAATTGATCTATGTGTCTGTGAACATGAACAACAACAAAAACAACAAAAAAAGACCAATTATTGATAGCAAATATGACTTCCGTGTGACCAACGCAACAGAAGTCCGCCTCCTGATATATCTGGTTTTGAAAAACTCTGACAGAACATAATTTCAGGGGATTCCCCTCCAAACTACAAGTCATGAATTACGAATATGTCAAACCCTGGTGGATTAACTGCCAAAATCATTTTCCCGCGAACTATTTACTTGCATAAAGCATACGGCGCACGTTCAAAAAAACTTCTTGTTTTCCGTCTAAGGCCCCGCATCGCTTAAAATATTTTCACGTCCTAAGGTTTCGGAAAATTAAGTAGGGGACTCTTTTAACTTAATTTTAAATTTTGCCAATGAAAATTGACATTGCCTAAAAATCCATTTTCAAGAAAGAGAAGTACGTTTTCATTTTAAAGTTGGGCGCTCAAGTACCACTAAAAGCTTTTGAAAATACTTTTGAAATCTAATAATTTTATTTAGGACCGATCAAAAATAATTAATTTAAGGAATAAAGGGATGATTTGGGGAACCGGACTATCGTTACGCGATGAACCCAAGGCGATACCATTATTTAGTGAAAGAACGAGGTCGGAGGCCGAGTTCTTCCACGCAAAAAAAATAATGTTGTCGCCGGGTTCAATTAGTCAGTAAAGAGAGTACCGTTGTAGAAGTAAAATATGGTCCGGCGTACTCATAGTCCGGGAAACAATGGTGGAACACTAGGGGCAATCGATTCAGTTGGACTCTTTACGCAACAATATTTCCCCTTATTCCGTTATCGTCTATATGGGAGTCCCGGACTGGGGCAGCGCGTACTACCGGGTTCAATTAAACGAATGAACCCGGGGGCTCGGCAATGAAATACTTACATTTTCACAGCTGTTTAAGATATCGTCTCGTAAAGAGGAGTACCGGTTCCCCTAAATCAGACCTGTATTGTCTAAGTAAGGGGGGGGGGGGTATGGGGTCTGAAGCAGTGAACTTGAAATGATTTTTTCTTAATTTTCCTAAATAGTGGTATTATACATGTTATATATCAGATTGTAGCCAGTCACAAAGTTTTAAATCCATGAAAATGTTTGCTATGGTTGCCATGGTAATAACCACGTAAGGCACTGATGGCTAAACCACTAAACGAATGAACTAATAACTACCATTGTACTGGGACGAAACTGGGTGACATATGCAGGATTCGTATACGGAGTGAACCATGAAGCCGGTATTTTTAATTACCGTTTGCCATGGCAAACCGGCAATCGAAGCCAATCGCATAATTTCCATGGCGTAAATTGGAACTTGGAACACAATTTTGAAAATCGGCTTTCATGGTTCACTCGGCCTGTTATGTCTTAATATCGTCGTGGCCACGAAATAGTGTCGAAAATCTGATTTTTTGGTCAAATTGGAGGTAATAGTGATTCTGGTTGCATTTTATCGTACTATTTAAATCGTACCCAAAAACAAAATAAAAGTGAAATTACATCTCCTAACCAAATAGCCACAGTCGAATAACACGCATTGTATAAAACGGGTTTCCAAACAATCGATACCGTATTCGATAGCTTTGCGTGTCCAAATATCTCAAAGCACACAGATAAATTGTGGACGAATACGTATTTAGAGGGGACAAAGATTGTTACTTCAGTGATCAAAATCGCGTGTGAAATTACCTTTCTATACTTCATGAGGGATTGGTCATGTTATTTCACATTTCATTTTTATGTTTAATTATAGGTACTTGTAATTATTGTGAAACCTACGGTCTGTGAGGCGTGAAAAAGAATATCCAACGTTTTGTAGTTCTAACATTGATACAAAACCCACCAAATTGTTATATTTTTTTGGGGGGATGTGACTTAACCCGTTATTACCAAAGGGCGTTGAGTTACCACCCGGGTAAACTTTCCCTCGGTTTGCCGCAAAAAACGTTAAAAACTTTCGTAAAGTCTTCCATATAAGAGCGAAAGCGCATAACTAAAATATACGTAACAATAGTTGCATTTAGTGATAAAGGGGGCAAGGGATTTTGATATAAGTAGAGTAATATATACTTAAAATATGAGCCATGAGACCCACTTCAGTTTTTTCCATGACGGGTTTGGCAGCCATCTTTACAAAATGGCCGCCAAAGTTGCTTTTCACTGTTTATCCACTGCTTACGCTTTCAAAAATGCTGGGGTCATGATGGCTAAAATATATTTTTAATGGTATGAAAAAGATTAAGAGGACATTTTTTAAAGAGGTTATGTCATAAGGATAATTTTAAATCAAACTTCATCATTCAAAATGCCGCACAAAAGCACTTTTAGTTGGTTACTAAAAGCTATTACATACAGATCATGTATAAAAATACTTTCAAATAATAGGTTGTGTATTTGCTTAAGTAACTGTCACAGATATTACTCAAAGAAGAAAAACATGCTGCAGTTTTTAGCCTTAAAGCATTTTTAAAGTGGCAACCATATACATGGTCATACGTTCGACTCTCCACATCTAAAAAAGGGTAGAGGCGTCACACTTTTCAATAAAAAAAACTTTCGTTTTCTTAGCATCTTTGTAAGTACAGGAATATATTGAGTCATTTGATCTTGCCTCAAAGCTGAAAAGATTTATTAATATCTTGTTACGTTGGTTAGCCTACTTGATTAAATCCACTCGACCCCAAAGAGAGGGTGGAGGAGCACCGGTCGCCTGTACCAAACTCCAGGAGAAGGTTTGAATTCGTTACAAAAAAATGTTCACAACTTTGTCAAAAAACAGCAGTAAAACTTGCTTCATCCCCCGGCAAGATGAAGCTGGAACATGACCTCCGGGTCTTTTGACCTTGCCGCTCTTAAAGTAGTATATAAAGCCCCATCGTAAGCTAAGGTCTTTTGACTGAAACTCATGCACAAAAATGAATCCTATTGCCACCTCAACCCCAAGTCTGAATATAAAATTGGATCGATTAGCCCACATTAATGGGCTCGCTATGCGTTGCAAAAAAATTTTAAAACTCATAGCGAGTACAATTAATTATGGGAGTAACCATACAATTTTATCTTTGTTTTGGATCGATATGTTCCCACACTTGGACTCCCCAAAACATGATAATGCTTAAAGTCGGACTTAACTTTTCGACCAAGAATGAAAAACGAAAACCTACTAACCAAACTGGAAAACCAACACACGGAAATGCACGCTATCGCAAAAATCAATCTACTTGCTTGAGGGAGTGCCACGTGGTCTCCGCGGATACCGTCTGGAATCCCGGCGGGCTCTTCCTCCCCGTCATTCTGTCAAGAGGGTCACGCAGGTTCCCGAAGAATCCAAGCGTCCGGTCAGGCATTAAGAAATTAGCGGACCTTCGACGAAAGCAGGCAATCGTTCCCCTCCCCTAAATTTTGAGGGGGGCTTTTGGTCGAGCTTCGTCTAGCTCACAAAACAGACGGCGATTGGTGGCCAATACTCAATCTGAAGCCGCTCACTGTCTTAATCAAACCGAAAAATCGGATGGAGACATTGCACATGCTCTCCGTTGCCCAATTAAGAACTGTTGGGCAACGTCTAAGGATCTCAAGGATGCCTAACCGCCAACACATCCCATCGAAAGGGAAAGAATTCACGTCTGGTTACGCTTCCAGATAGAACAAGAAGAGTACCAGTTTTCGTTGTCTCCCCGTTCAGGCCTGTCCACAGCGCCGGGAGTCTTCACTCATGTGGTCAAGGCCGTTGGCTCCGTTCTCAGACGGCAGGGGATCAACCTTTGTATCTTCTGGACGATTGGTTGATCTACAGTCCGACGAGGGACCTCGCTCTCACCCACACCAAGTGGTGGTGCAGGAGGTCACAAAGTTGGGGTTCATCGTGAACCTATGGAAATCCAACTTCGAGCCAGTTTTCCGGGGAGCGCAGATGGAGCTGTCAATGGTCGTGTATTCCAACCGAGGACGTGATAGCCAATGTCACAATGCGATACCGTAACGCAGCCAAGCTCGTGCTTTGCCTTGGCTCAGGTCGGGACTCAAGGCAGCCTTGTGGAACATCGTGCCTTAACTGTCCGCATCGTATGGGCCCAATCCAGCTGCACCGTCTGGCGCACTATAGCCCATCCACGGACAGGTAGACCACCTGGTTTCCGGTGTGACTGAAGATCGTGAGGGACGTTCTATCCTGGTGGAGGTTGCCAAGCAATCTCCTCCGGGGCTTGGAATTCCCTCCATCCCAGCCCAGCCTAATCCTGACCACAGATGCGTTTCGGCTGGTCGGCCGCGGATCAGTCCCTGCACATCAATGTCCTGTCAATTGAAGGCAGGGATTCTATCTCTGCATCATTTTCAGGACTTAATGGCTGGTTGTAAGGTCCTCATCAGGTCCGACAACACCACGGTGTGGCATACCATCAACTGGCAGGTGGAACGAGATTCCCACTCTTTGCTCCACACGAGACAAACTGTCAAGTGGGTGAATGGAGAGGGAGATCACGTTAACGACTGTCCACATACCGGGCGGTTACAATGTCACTGCGGATTGGCTATCCAGGGGCGGGACCACGTTTGGGAGTGCCTCCCCCCCCCCAATCCAACTCATCCCACGAGTGGTGGAAATGGTAGGGAATGTTTTGTCGACGCGTGGCCAGCCCTTATGGCCTCGTCAGCACGTGGTTTGTCCATGGTAAATCTGCTTGTAGGAACACGGCAGAAGCTCCGAGGGACTCTCCTGTCGGTGGGACTCACCTCCAACTGCAGATGTCCAGACGGAGTTTTGGCGACGCTTTATATGACAGCATGGCCGCGTTCAGGAAAGCTTCCAGACGAAAGGGCCATTATATCGTGACCGCTGCCAATCGACGTCAAGGGGCTGGCGAAAAGTCCACACACGTAAATTTATTTTGGACGGTGGCGGGTCTGCGCTAAGTGGTGCAGGAACAAAATAAATTCGTCCGGCCCCCACTGCCTCTGTCGCCAGATAGCCAGACTTCCCAAATTCGTTATTCAGTAGTGGCATAGACACGAACACAATCAATAATTACAGGTCGGCGGTTCAATTCTCACCGAGGACGGCCCCTTGAGGCTGCTCTGAAAGGTGATGAATCCGGAAACAACCTTCTAGTTGGCATGCTTAACACCATGCCGCCTTCGAGGGCCAGTTATGCCTAGCCAGTCTGGCTGCCGTTACATCTCAAACTAATTACTACTGGCCAAAATGTGTCAGGCCGTGCGCCTCCAAATTCACCGCATTGTAGGTGGGGAAGGTTTTCGGAAGTTCGGTGCACAATCTCAATTCCGCCCTTTTTTTTCAGAAAAAGAACGACCTGGCCTTCAGGGCTCCAGCGATCCACCACTTTCTTTTACAGGATATGTCGGGTGGTTCTTCCGTGAAGGAGGACCGACGTTGGTGTCCGGTAAGAGCGCTCAAATATTACCTCTCCCGTACAAAAGGTCCTACGTGGTAGGGACAGATGCAGCTGTTTGTGATAATACGACCTCCGCATCGGCTGAACTCCAAAGAAACACTCTGGCACGATGGTATGCGAGGTTATCATCAGGCCAATTGCGGTGACACGCGGCGAACGGCCTAATGCTCATTTCCACCAGAGCTTTGTGCAAGATCTGGGCTGCCTTTCACGCGGCCTCCGCCCAGAACACATCATTAATACCTTGGATGGCGCTCAAACCAATCCTTCACCAAACATCCATGAAGGATATGAGGTCCCTAGGCTGGCGTTTTACTCGCGTTGTCTCGAACAGTGTGAGCTGATTAGTTCAGGGTAAGCTACTTCCGGGACTTTACTCGGAATCACTTTTTGGTGTATTTTTCGTTATTCAAAATAAGTAAACACGGAAATACTTGTAACCTTAATTAAATTATTATAATACAAATGATTTTAGTTGAAATCCACCCCAGGTCTTTCTCCTCTTTAATCAGTAAAAGGTGTGTTATATATTAGCAAATTATGCCTATAATGGTCATTTCGGCCGCCATCCTTGGAAAATGGCCGCCAGGGACACATATTGCAATTGCCTGTGATTGACAAACCTGTAACATGCATTTAGCCATATGTTTATGACTAGTATAGACTAAGTAAGGCAGGTGGTTTGAAAAATTAGCAAAATATGCTAAAATTGTCATTTTGCGGCCATCCGTGGAAAAGGCCGACGGGGGTGCAAATTGCGATGGCCATGATCCTTAATCGGTTCGTATTCTGTTTCTCTACATCTGTGCCACATTTCATGCTTTATCACAAAATGCCCGATAGGTTAGCTATGCCGCCTCGCTATAACTTATTTCACTCATCTTTCTGCTAATTTTGGGCGAAACAAATGTGAAGTAGCACCCCTCACGGGGGTTAGCGTCGAAGTCGATTGGTGGTGGTGGTTCTACTACCTCTACTATAACCCATTATTGACATGCAGCATATCTAATGGGTCAGTTCTGCCATTATTCGGCCATAATACCCTATGTTATCTTATCATTTATTTTCATTAATCTAATCAAGCTACAATACACATAAATAATGCATATTAACTAAAACTATACAAACAAACAAACAAAATAAAATCATTTTTTTTGTTAATAGAATAGAAAATAAAGGTTTTGTAGTATCATCTTTAGGCTCATATGTATCCCTCGGGCGGAAAAATAAAAAATAATGGCGCCAGTATTTAGTTTTTCCGACCTCGAGGACATATTCGCCTAGATCTGCATACTCTTTAGTTATATTGTTTCATTGTTTGTTTTAAATATTGTGCACTGTATGGCTCAAAATTATATGTTGATTAAAAACTAGTCATTTCCATATCTTTGGGGACAAACACGCTGAAAATCCATATGTCTACCTTTTTTAAAAAAATGCAAATTTCGTTTTTTCATTTTATACCTGATGTGTGTCTGTGGGAAATGACCACTTTGGCCAACTTGTGAACTTTGACTTCATTGGGACGCCATACTAGGTTTATGTTGGAAGAAGTAGAAAACGGTGGACCAATGCTACAACGGGGTATACCAACAGCGAAATCATCTATTGCTTTAAATAATGAATTCTCTGGTTGTTTAAACACGCCACCCCTTAGTAAACTGTACAAAAACAGATTTGGTAAACATATTGCGAAAGTTTGGTTTTCTTTGATGTTAAACTTGGATATTCTGCAAACTAAATATTACTAATATATACATCATTTAACTCCTTTCAGGGCAACTTGATATTTTCTTTGGAAGGTTTTTTGTATAAGCGTTATTGCCTCCAAATTGTTTTAGATTATGTTAATTTTTTGATATATTACCCATTTCATTGTTAGTTCGTTTCAGTTTGGTAATCTTTTAAGCGTGTACATTACTTTAAAATGATAGGAACTAATATGTAAATGAGAATTTTAAGAAAACGAGAAAATAGACCACTTTTTACCCTCCAAAATCTTTTGAGTTATTAAACATTCCAGTTTCGTTTAATATTTTCTGAGCTCAATTTTTGAACAGTTTTCTTGGCCATATTTATTGTGGGTTACAACATGCATACTAGTTATTAATCTTTTATATAACATGCACTACAATGTTGTGTTCCTTCTAACGTATTTTACTCTATGAAAATTTATTTTTTTTCTGCAAAAATGAGTTAAAACATATTGGCGACTCTTCAACATATTAATTTTAAGGAGCCAATTTGTAAGAGGTTGTATTTTTCTGAATTCGTTTTGGTCATCGTCGTCAGTTCTGCGCTATATTTTACAACGAACGATAATGCAACAGTGAAGGTTTCCCACTTTAACCGCTTATATGGAAGTCCATCACAATCATCATCATCATCGTCATCATCATCATCATCATCATCATCATCATCAGCATCATCATCCTCATCATCATCGATTAGTATCATCATTGGTCGTCGTCAGCTTCGATGTTTTCCTTATTTCATAGTTATTGCCACCAATCATCACCGCCCTCGTTATTCTTATCATCTTGGCATCATCGGAATCATCATTTTAAAATATTAAAACCCCGTAGCTATAGTAATCTCACCATATCCATACCAACATTAGAAATCAACGGTTTTCATGCAGTCGAATAGTATTCGACTCCTTAGAGCACAGCGAATCAAACATTTGGGGTGTGACAAAGCAATCGAACCAAATTCAGTGGCCATTTTGAATAAGAACACAGTTGTTTCTTGGGATTTTAATACTGTCGTCAGTTAGTAATCATTTAATGTCGTTAACATACACCACTTAAAAGTGCATTTTCCTTTTATTTCATTTAATTACACGCATTCCTAAGTAACTCAAACTTTCAACGCCGTTTTCCAGAACTAGCATTTAGGCTGATTCGACACTATGCCAGACCACGACGATATGTGTGCCAAATTCATGTTCATAGCATGTAGCGTTTTCTATTTATTTTCGTTCTCGTTTTGGATTTTTGCGTATTTTACGAAACGCGTTATAGGCCTCGAAACATTTAGACCCAATTGAGGGCGCTTTGATGAGAAATATGGAATTATTTTTTAATCATTTTATACGATATCATAATTATTAATGAAAGAGTCATCGAAATAGGTGCATCCATTGTCCCTGTAATATTTTTAAAATAATTTTTCTAAATATCGGCAGGGGAACACAAATAAAATACATAAAAATCACTTACCCAGTGACATTAATAACTTTAAATTAATGGAAAGGATAAATCTACGTATTTCTATACTTCAACTTAGCCCAAAAGAATGTGTTAATAGTTCATAATAATATCTTTTAAAATATCTTAAATATACCCCTTGAAATTTTTTCACATGAAAAATATAGGATATGATTGCATTTTTGGCAAATTTTTGCGGACACTACTACTTTGATCAGCCATATCTCGTTAACCGAATGTCCGATTGCGATCGAATAAAAGCATTTTGTAATTACAGTCCCTACACATTTATCCATTATATTATCTTCATTTTCTGCATAGAACAATTTTTTTATCATATTCAACCCATATCCCCCTTAAAGTGCCAGGAGGAGATTTCTATGGATATAGTTCCTCATTTGCACTTTATCGTTTGTAGAATACCAACCGATAACTTTCGAAAGTTCGCAAACTATGTTTTGAACTTGCCAAAACGTTTTCATTCCGTCATTTACTGTGTAGGTCACATCATTTCATAATTTCAATGCGTAATCACAGTGATACTGGTTCTTTAGGTCCGTAGCACAAAAGATTAAAGCCAGTCTAACTTTAGACCCGGTCTAAGCGGAATTTAGTCCCTACCAGAAAAGACACTTTCCTTTATACTGACAGAGATATTTGTATTTATTGAAAATTTGCATTTTAAGCCTTTAAAAATATGCTAGTTACTTTATGAAGAAAAAAGTGCATACTATCAATTGCGGACCAACTTTTTTACTTAGACTGGTTTACCTTTAAAACCTGTCTAACTTTCGCAACATGGGGTAAAACGCGTTTTCCTTTGCTAAAGGTTTAAAATAGTGGCAGACCCCCTTTTTTTTTCAACTCTACCACTCTTTTCTCTTACTGACACCTTTTGACCCCCAATGGTCACCCATATGAAATTTTGACATTTAATTGTCATTTTGTTTTCAGGAAAGCAATCTTGAGGTTTAATGTTTATTCCATGAGGTTAATTAATACCCTAGCACCCCCCCCCACCAAAAAAGCAATTACGGTAATATTTTTGTTTCACAAATCACAGTGATTAGTCCCGGGTAGCCCATACACTGTCCAGTTTCATTTGTTTCATGTTTATTCTGAACCAGACGATATTGCCAGTTAAGGGAGAAGGTTTGGATTATAACGTAATGGAATCATCAGACGTGTGTGGTTTTTTTCACGATGGTGCACCGCGCACCGCCTCATCGTCCCATCATTGTCAGAGATGGTCTATACAATAGCTTACAATAACTTCTCCGGAGTTGCCGGAATTGGCCACATTAACACTCTTGCAAATGGTTCTTATTATCATTGTTACAATTATCTTCTAGTAAACCGTCATCGTAGTCTTCGTTCAAAAGCAACGTCTGTGACCCTGCCTTCTACTTGATCACTCTAGCGATGAACATACCTTACTACTCACGGCTTTCTCTTATTGAAGTTGAACGTAGTAAGGTCTGGTCGCGTTATTTTTTAGCATAACCAACCCCACGAAACAACCTCTAGCAACCGGCAAAGTTCCGGCAAAGTTCATGGTTGATTGATTTAGCCTGGGAGCTAGCACACATTTGTAACACATCTCAAGTACAAAAGGTTTGCGTGATTGAAAATGTAGACAGCCTGACAGGAACCCTTGAAACGTGATTCTGAAGTGCTGCAAATGGTGCCTTATGGAGAGGTGCCAACTTGCCAAGACAAAGATTGTACAGGGGAAAAATTTGTTTTAATTGATCCAATCGTGTTGAAAAGAATACCATGTTATGTGTCTAACCATAAGGATTCAGAAAAGGTATAGTTTGTAGTATGTACAGCCTAAAGTTTCAGAGTTAGAGGCTAAAAACTGCAAAAATCAATAATAAGGGGCAATTTCAGTTGTACAGGGGTTTTCAAATTTTAAAGTTGCTCCGATTTGGATAAAAAAAATGGTGCAAATTATTGGTGGAGTTCATAGGATTAAAATAAGGAATGGTTTTGACTGTCTTAAATGCTTAATTTCCGATGTATAAGGGGGCACAGAAGGTCAACGACGTCCATTGCATGCAATGGGGCTTGATCTTGTTTCCCCCTACTTTGTTAAGCAAGCATCTGAGACACTCAAAACTATATTCCTTATTTTAATCCTATGAACACCACCTTTAAAATAAGAAACATTTCTCAGCTTAATCGTTTCAGATGGGGATATTTTTGTTGGAAAGCTTTACATCGGGGCAAAAATCAGTACTTTAGATTTTTTAGGGACACCTGATATGTGAAATCTCTCGTTGCACCTTTAAATCTATATAGGTATTAGGTCCGAGAAGTGTCCGTCACTTTCCTAGTGAATAGCAACAGAACGGTATATTTACATATATGATATTTACATTGGTTTGAAAAAATTAACTACTTAATTCTCCAGATAGATAAGAATGCATATGCTTATTAATCTTTCCACATAACAAGGGAAAGATTAATTTACAAAATCCTTTTGAACTTCATTATGGTAAAAAGGCATTGTCTTTAGGGAGGGGTCATTATTTACACCGGGGGGGATGGAGGATTTGAGGGGGGAACCCGAAAAATTTTT